>PVHX01002241.1:0-157727 GCA_004024805.1 Geosciurus inauris
AAAGAAATATAAATAACTTGACAGGGTGAGTTTTAAATGTTGTGAACTATATATAAATATTTTAAATTAAAACATTAATGGAAATTCATCAGGCCAGCTCTGAATGTTATATGAACAACTAAAATATAAGGCATAGTCTCTATCCTTACAACTGCCTATACTCTAAGTCTTTATTTTTTGCCTCTACTCTTTCAGTATCTTCCTAAATGATCTCTCTTCTAGCCTACTGCCATTTTTCAAATGTAGGTATGATTGCTTTTGAAGGTGTCTTCATGCTTCCCTGCCTATAAGATAAAGTCCAAATACTTTCAGCATTAGCAAGAAGATCCTTTCTAATGTGGCCTAATCTTTTCTTCACCTTTTTTCAGCCCATCTCAAAATTAGCTCTGGAGTGAGATGAGATTGCTGGACACCTCAGAGTCCCAGCAGCACCACAGGTCTGTGAACGCTCTTGAGGGAAAAGAGTGGGCACTTCTGACTTTTTCTTCTGCCTTTTCAGAAGATGAAGAGTGGTAGCAGTTGTTGAAAGCCAGACATGCTCTTGGTTAACTTGTCAAAGGCCACTGCACATAGTGACTTCTCATGTCCCATGGTAACTTGCCTCAGTTCTGTACCCTTAGTTGGGAGAGTTTGGGATCTATGTCCTGCCCCTACAAATTAAAACAGAATGAGCTACACCTACAACCCAGCCTGCAGTAGGGTCAAAATTCTGGCCAGAAGCCCAATTTTGTGCCTACTTATCCATCATATTTTCCAGTACAATCAAGGAGACTTGTTTGATTTTTCCTTCCATAAAAGTTATATCTAGATAGACCAGTAGACAGATGTAGGTTTATACATTTTTTTCTTCTATTCTTGCTATTCACACTCTTCACATAAACTATACAGAATACAGAAGAAAATGACTCATAGGATTCAGATTTAAAATCCACACTGGGAGCTGGGCATGGTGGCACACACCTATAATCCCTGTGGCTTGGTAGGCTGAGACAGGAGAATCGAAAGTTCAAAGCTAGCCTCAGCCACTTAGTGAGGCGCTAAGAAACTCAGTGAGACCTTGTCTCTAAAGAAAATACAAAATAGGACTGGGGATATGGCTAAGTGGTCAAGTGCCCCCCGCCAAAAACAAAACCCACATTGAGAGATTGAAGTTCTCTCATTCATTTCAATTTGTGATGAGAGGCAGGAAACCCTGCCATGGTCAAAATTAGGCTTGCTAGAAATAAGGCTGATTTCTGACACATCTACTGTCACTTTGCTCTTAGCTCATTTCTCAATTGTTTAAGACCTAGAGGGAAATATATATGTATTTGGTATCCCTAAAATCATCAATAGCATCACTTGATCAATTTCCTGTAAATAAAGCATTTCCCAAACTATAATTTTTAAACCTTTATCTCATTCATTCATCTCCCTTCTGGAAGATTTAGCCAGCTTTAGTAACATTTTAACTCATTCATAGTTCTGGCATTTCTGTTTTTATAACTCTGTTCTCTCTGTTCAGAAAAAAATATTGCATGCTATTTTCAAAGATCAGCCTATGTCCTCATCCAAGTTCTGCCACTTGTCTGATCTTGCCTATTTCATTTAATATCTCTGAGCCCTGAAATCATCATCTATTGATGGAGATGGTAATACAATCCTTCCAGGGTTGATCTGAGGGCCAAATGCCATGATATCACATATTTGTATGCTGGATGTATATACACTAAATAGTTTGTACTCTCATTTATATTTCAATCTAAAAGTACTAACCTTTTTCTCTTTCCCGGACTTTCCAGGCTTTAATATATACTTTTCAAAAAATAGTATACAGACTATACTGAAACAAATAAAGTTTGCTGTTCCCAAACAGGTATGACTGAGATGCTGGAACTCTCTTATGTAAGTCATTTTTGACACCGCTGCCCCTGCTGGCAATTTATTGTAATGGCCTGATGTGCAGTCCACAAGATGTGTAAGACCTGCAGGTCACAAGTAATAGCAACACTAAGGAAACTAGAAAATCATGGGTGAGATGTATCCCATATGTATGGGACACAGAGGCCAGGTACTCCTATGGAAAACAGTTCTAATACTTTTGCTGTGATAGCTTTGGTCATTGTATAGTATAAATCTATATGTATTTGGTAGTATTTTTTTAATTTAGCAACAAATGCAAATACATTGGCAGCTCATTAGCAACAAATATGCTTACAAAAAAGCACCCAAAGTGAATATTTAGTGAAAAATTAAGTACTGAATTTAAGAAAGTTGATAGTGAACATATAAATTACACAAAGTATTTGATGATATTTACTAATAAGTCTGAGAATCCAAAAACCAAAACACAGAAATATGCTGAAGAAACATCAACATCATTTCAAAAGTTAATAGATTTCAGGAAGATGGTGTCTAAACATGACAACTTAACATTGGAAGCTGCTGACTGCATTTGCATATCACTCTGTGAAGCATCACTTTTTATTTAGATAAATGTCTATCTCTCCAAACTAATTTTGTTTATTTTCTATTATCAGTTTTTTTCTGCAAGTACAAAATGTTACTAAATAACTGTTAATGCATTGCCTCCATTGGCAGAAGTAGACCTTACAAATGGTTAAGTGATGCCAGTTTTGTAACAATGCCCTCAAAATTTAATATCAATTAAGTTTACTCATATAGGGAGTATCTTTCAACCAAATCATACAATTAAAGTATACTGTTGTTGATCCATTCTTGCTTTTGATTTTCTTAATAAATGAAAACATCTTTATAAATCAAGACATCTATGAGGTAGGATCTCTGGAATTTATGCAATGCACATATAATTTAGACTTTAATTCAAACAAACGGACATTCTATTAATGTAAACAAAAGAAAAGTATTCAAAGTGGAGAAATACTATTATGAAAATACACCCTTAAATATTTAAAATATTTACACAATTTAATGCTAATAGCCCCCTCCCAAATGGAATTGATCACTTCCATTTAGCAGATGTACTCTGAACATATCATGTACCTCTAGACCTGCTGATATTTTATAATATATAGAAAAAGATCAATTTAAGTTGAAAAATACATTCTTTAGAAAAAATATTAGTGACAAGGAACTAGGTACATATATTCCCAAGAAATATAGTAAATATGTGGATTTATGCCCAAATTACTAGTGTTTTTATCATGTTTAAATTGCCATAAAATAAATTTTAGGGCTGGGGATATAGCTTAGTTGGTAGAGTGCTTGCCTTGCATAAATAAGGCCCTGGGTTCAATCTCAGCACCACATAAACAAACAAAAACAAACAAACATTAAGATTTAAAAAAATTTTTCTTTAATGTTATATGGCCATATGTTATCTTGGGATTTTTTGAAAGAGTCTTATTTTTGAAAATGACCTTTAAATAGAATGATTTCTCTCTTTTTTTTGGTACCAGGGGTTGAACTCATGGGTACTCGACCACTGAGCCACATCCCCAACCCTATTTTGTATTTTATTTAGAGACAAGGTCTCACTGAGGTGCTTAGCACCTCACTGTTGCTGAGGCTGACTTTTAACTCATGATTCTCCTGTCTCAGCTTCCCAAAGTGCTTGGATTCATAAGTTACCCTAACATAATAAAGTCAATTTGTTGGTCAATCCATAACTGTTTCAAAAATTCTGTAATTTTATTTTTTGTGCATTTTTGTCTCTGAAAACTTCCATAATTTCTGTCATAAAATAATGATTAGTTCCTATATACATGAGATACTCAGAATGTCATCAATACAAGCAGAAGTACAACTGTCAAAACCAGAAGTTAATGCCTTCACTGTACTTGGGTAAGGCTTTCAATCACTCTTTGTGAGGAAAAACTATACATTAAGAAGATAATTATGTTATTATGCATTGAATGTCTATATGCACCCAAAATTTGTATATTGAAGTCCTAATACACAATGCAATGATATTTTTAAGTAGACCCTTTGGGAAGTAATTAGGTTTAGTGGGGTCATGAGTACCCCATAATGGAATTAGTGTCCTTATGAGAAAAAGAGATCAGACCTTTCTGTCTGTGCCATGTAAGGTCACAATGAGAAGGCAGCTGTCTGCTAGCCTGGAAGATATCCTTCACCAGGGTCTTCCTGTACCCGATTTTAGACTTCTTGACATTCTAGCTGAAAGAAATAAATGTCTGTGGAGAGTCCAGTCTATGATAGGTTGTCAGCACAAGATGACTAAAATGTGCATTTTATAATGAATACAATTGTATGTAATTATTCTTGAATATGTAGATGCACCTTATAGATATTTGAGAACATAAAATATGTACTTAAATATATTTTACATGTATATATGTATTTTTTTTACCATATGTATTTTACATACTGGATTCCAGGCATTGTGTTTGGCACTGAGCAAACAGCAGAAACAAAAGTCCTCAAGTTTACATTTCTAATGTGTTTGAAGAGGTGGGAAAGGCAGATAGTAACCAAAATAAAATTGGAGAATATCCAGGGAAAACAATAACATCGAAATTGGGTTGAGAAGTATGGCTAGAATAGTCAAAGATGTTACTGAGAAAGTGACAGGTAAGCAAAGACTTGAAGGAGATGAGGGTGGGTTGAGCCTTATATCTATCTGGGAGAAGAGATCTAGCAGAGGGAACAACAGATTTGAAAACCCTGAGGAGAATGCACTGTGCTTGAGGAGCACAGTGTAGCTGCAGTAAAGTGGAGTGAGGGCGGGATGAAGAGTTGGGATAAATCAGGTCTTGGAGGTCAAAGCATATATGGTCTGGTAAAAACTTGGACTTTCCTCAAAGCCTTAAAATGGTTTTCCATCTCACTAAGAGTAAAAGAGCGATACTCTCATTTCCATTCTACCTGAAGAGACTGAAGGGGGAAAAGGCAGAAGAAGACAGACCAAGCAGGATGCTATTACATTAATGCAAAGATTATGGTGATCTGCCTGGGGTGGGAGAGCACAGGTGAACAGAAATACCAGATTTCAGATTTTACATGTATAGATAGCCAAGAGGAGTTGCTCATGAATTTTATGTGGAATAAAGGGAAGAAAGGAATTCATTTCAGCTGAGGAAGTAGAAGGATGGTGCTATCATTGTACTGTAATGGGCAAGGAAGCAGGAGAGACAGGTTTTGGGATCAAAAGCTCAATTTTTCACATGTTAAATTTGAGATGTCTGTCAGACATCCAAGTAGAGACATCCAGTAGACATCTGGACATAAGAGATTAAACTTGACAGCAGAGGTTTGACCTGGATGTACAAATGTGGGAGTTATCTGCCAATAGATTGTCTTTAGAGAAATGATCCTAGCTGAAATCATGCAAGGAGACTGAAGATAGAAAAGTAGTAGACAAGAACGGAGTCCTGGGAAATTCCAACATTTAGAATTCAGAGGGATAAAGAGGAATCAGTAAAAAGGAGTAAAGAGAGAAAACTAAAGAGGTAGGGAGAAAACCAAGAATATGCCATGCCCTGAAAGCAAAGGGAAGGCAGGGTTTCCAAGAACAGGGAGTAATCACTGTTTCAAACAATGTGGCCAAAGTAGGATGAGGAAGGAGAGCTGGACATTGTATTTGAAAATAAGGTATTCATTAGTGACATGGTCAGTGGCAGTTTCACTATCATATTTGGAATAAAGATCATTTTGGTGAATTTAAGGAAACATAAGAGACAAAGTATAGAATTACTAATTCTTACTAAAAATTGAATAAGTGGAATTTTGAGTTTCTTAAATGAGAGAAAATATATTTATGAACTTGTAAGAACAAAATTGTAGGAGCAAATTGATAATGCAAGAAAGAGATATTGTCAGAGTAATGTCCTTGAATTGCTGAAAGATGATGAAGTAAATGGAACAGAATCTATGCTCTGAGTAGGAGTGGGACCAGTTTGGTTATGGTAACAGAAAAGCAGGCACACCAATGTGGAAGGGAAGAATACGAAACAAGAACCAAATTCATCAGGTTAAAGTGACCTATGGAAATGAAGTTTTGGGTATTTTGAGAAAAGATTTTGAAATCATCATTTAGAAAAGTAGAAACCAAACAGTTCAAAGGATCCACTAAAATGGGGATTCTAGATTTAAAGTGTTTAATTCACAAGTTTCTGTGTTTTACTCCACTATGTTCAATTTGTTGGTCAAAGTCAAGGTTTAGTAACTAATTAGATTTAACTAGAAATGAGTTATCTGTAGGCTACAGTACAAAAAGTTTATTATCATTATAATTTTTTCTAATAATTATATTCTTCTAAGTACATTCTTAGAATAAGTGATTATAATGATTGAATATAAAGTTTAAATTGGGATAGAACATGGAAATAAGTTGGCAGAAAAAGTACAAAGGTGGTAAGATCAATATAGTACAGATCTGGACAAAGTATAGGAATTTTAGAGGGAAATATAAGAAGGGGTGGTCAGAGGGTGGTTTGTTTGAAATTCAGTTTATAGGACCAGTGGCCCCTAGTTGATTATTTGAGCCCAAGTGTTGGGCACGTGGTAAAAGCTTCTTTACCTAGGGTTACTCTTAAACGATCAAGTTACCTGGTACAAATACTTGAATTCTAAATGGCATCTCTACATTAATTTGAACAGATGTTACCAACTTAGTTTGTTCATTTTTATTCCCATACAGGATCCTTAAATCTGTTCTAGCTATGCCTATTCCCCAGATTTTATTAAATAATCTTGTGTAATTTAGAAAGATTATTGTTTCTCCTTACCCTAAAGCTACATTTTTTCTACATAAATAGACTACTATCAGCCAGGCCCAGTGGCACATGCCTGTACTCCCAGCAACTCGGGAGGCTGAGACAGGAGGATTACAAGCACAAAGCCAGGCTCAGCAACTTAGTGAGACCTTGTCTCAACAAAGAGCTAGAGGTGCTATTTAGTGATAAAGTGCCCCTGGATTCAATCAACAGCACCAAAAAGAAAAAAGAAAGAAAGAAAGAAAGAAAAAGAAAAAAACTGTTCCCTCTGTACATATATGTAATATATTTATATATCTATATATCCATATAATATACTGAAAGTATTTGGAAATATCTCAGTTACATTGTAACAGGTTTGGGTGCTATAGTATTCCAACATGAAAACCTCTTGGTGGGTGATTAGGGCAGTCCTCTGGCCTCAGTCCTCTGGCCTCAGTCCTGTTCAATAACGTTTCTGAGCTGCAATTCTTTCCTGATTCCATCTGCTAGTTTTTCTGATACTCTTAATTCTTCCTCCTAATACGACTTTAACCACAAGTCCTTTAACCACAACTGTGTGCCTAAAGGAAATGAGCGATCTTTAGCCTTGACCTTCTAAGTGAAATCACTAGTCAAGCTTCCACCAGCCCTGCCCTGTGACTTGGCTGCCTACCTGAACTGTTGTGACCTCTCCCATGACTCATTTGTCTCTTTCTTCTCCTTAACCCCAAAGGCTTTCTTTTCCATTGGTGCTGTTCTTTCAGGTAATGCTCATCAGACAAGGCTCACTGCAAAGTATTCTGGAAGTTCACAAGGTAGTATTATTAGAAGCAGAGATGCAGAGGAGTTTAATGATGTGCTTAAGGCTGGAAAGCCAATTACTAGCTGAGTCAGATCTGGAATTCAGGTCCCTTGTTCCAAGCATTTTCCAATTCATGTATTGCCAAAATAGACAAAAAATAGAAGAAAAAACCTCACTGAATAAAAAGCATTTTCCCATGGGCAGAGTAAGTGAACCTAATCTGTGTGCTCCTGAAGGGTGGTGGTTCAATTAGGCTGGAGTAGAACTGGTGAAGATCACTAGCCTAAGACTGATTTAGTCTACTGATTGAAAATAATTGCCACATCATTGCTTGTGATTTTCCCAAATCAAAACCACATTTTTAGTTCATTTGCCTAAATGCATCTGAATATCTTCAGTTCTTATAAATAGCATTCAGAAGTATTATCATGTTTGTGCACTGTTTAAATTGATATTCACGTAGTTATTAATTAATAACCATTTTTAAATGGCCACTCTGTATAAGTAATCATCTCAAATACAATATCCTTTAAAGTAGGTTATAGCATGTCTGTTTTACAGATGAAGAAACTAAGGTTGAGAGTTTGCAAAAATCAGACAGAGACTCAAGGTCAGAGCCAAGATTGCCTCCCCAGGCATGTTTTTCCCAAAACACGAGATCGCTATCACCAACAAGTCATTATGAATTGTTTTTATCAATAAAGCAATAATTTTTAATGGCTTAGCCATAAGAAGTATTCTTGTAAAAATTAGAGCAGAAAGAAGTAATAAACATGTAATTTTCTATTGCATATGATTTATGAGAAACAATAAGAGGCAGAACAAGTGAGCAAACATTCTAAAATTAGAATCCAACCAAAATTTCACATAATCAAACTCTAATCAGCAAAATCATTTATATGATATAATGTCACTTCTTGTTGTCACAGGATTGCAACATTCCATTATTAGATAGTAAAATCTGCACAACCAGTTAAAAATCACTCAATTCCTCAGAATTTCAAACTAAGTTAAATATTGCTTATGACTTCCAATAATTATCTTGTTTTCTTGGATAATAAGTACTTTAAAAAGTATCTATTTTTAAGAAGAGGATTAGGTAGAATCTTTGATAATTACAAATTCTTTCTATATTTTCAAAATTCTATTAATCAAATATAAAGAAATGCTATTTATGAGCTCACCACAAAATTGATAAAAAATGCACACCAAATAATAAATCAGATTTAATTGTTATGATCTGTATTACATCCTTATTCAGAAGAACTGGTAAAGATGACCAGAGTTTATAGATAATTAGAAAAATAATCAAATGGCATGATTTCTTTCTTTCTTAAAAAGTAGATCCATCAGGTTTCCTTGGTATTTTGATAGGGGTTCCACTGAACTTGTAAATCACTTTATGTAGTACAAACTTTTTCAAAATATTTTTAAAAAAGGGCACATAATTTTGTTAGTGTAAAAAGTTTTTCTGAGGAAAACTATGCCACAACATTTAATCTGGTATCAATGGTCACCGTATTATCTGGAATCTAAATATTTAAATATTTTAAACAGCTAATAAATTGACAACCTATATTATGTTAACTTGTGATAAAATATGGAAAGGGCACCAAGCAATAAATTATTATTTATACTGACCTTGGGTTTCAAATCTGTATCACTAGGACATAATGTTATTATTCTAATTTATTTATTATCTGACACATAAAAAACAAGTATACATATTAATGGGGTACTATATAATATTGTATGTTTAAATCAGATTACACGTGTCAGTATTCTCATTTATCACTTATATTATGAAATATACAGTATATTATCTGTAATCACTCCACTGTGCAACAGCACATCACAACTTCTAACTTACCCTGTTCACCATAGTCCCTGGTAACCATCATTCTACTCTCAACTTCTATGAGATCACTTTTTCTGGATTCCTCCTATGAGTGAGACTATGCTGTCTTACTGTGCTCATTTCATTTCACCTAACATAAGGATCTCTAGTTCTATGCATGTTGTCATAGGTTGAACAGCATCCTGTTGTTTATGGTACCACATATGCTTTATGCATTCTTCAGTGGATGCACACTTAAATTGCTTTCATTTCTTGGCTATTATGAATAGTGCTACAATAAATATGGGAGTGCAGTTGTCTCTTTGGCATATTTACTCTGGATATATATCAAATAGTGGGATTGCTGGATTATGTGATTCCTCAACTTCTAATTTCTTGGAGAACCTCAATCCTCTTTTCCCTCCAAAAGTGTGCACAGGCTCCATTTGCTTCACATACTCATCAATAGCGTTTTTATTTAGTCTATTTGAAGTTAGCCATTCTTACTGGGGTGAAGTGATATTGCATTGTCCTTTTGATTTGCCTTTTTCTGATTATAGTCATGAGTATATTTTCATATATCTATTGGCTATTTGAATATCTTGAGAAATGTCTATTTAGGAACATTGTCTATTTTGTTTGTTGTTACATATTCATATATGCACACAACATAATTTGGTCAATTTCATTACCCACTGCCTCCCCTTGGAACCCCTCCTCTATTCTAATGGTCTCCCTTCTATTGTCATTAAATCCTGTCCCCTTTTTTCCATTTGTGTTTTCTGTAGCTTCCACATTTGAGAGAAACATACTATCCTTGCCTTTCTGAGTTTGGAATATTTCACTTAATATTCTAAACTCCCATCTATTTTCCTGCAAATGACATAATTTTGTTCTTTGTGGCTATTTAAAACTTCATTGTGGTTGTATACCATATTTTCTTTATCTATTCATAAGTTGATGGGAACTTAGACTTGTTTCATAATTTGGCTTTTCTGTTTGTTTGTTTTTAGTTTGGTACCGGGGATTGAATTCAGGGGTATTCGACCACTGAGCCACATCTTCAGCCCTATTTTTTGTTTTATTTAGAGACAGGGTCTCACTGAGTTGCTTAGCACCTCACCATTGCTGAGGCTGGCTTTGAACTTGCAATTCTCCTGTCTCAGCCTCCCAAAGTATTGGGATTACAGGTGTGTGCCACCGCACCCAGCTCATAATTTGGCCTTTGTGAATTGTGCTGTTCTAAACATGGGTATGTATGTATCACTATAGTATGCTAACTTTACTTCTTTTGCATAAATACCCAGGAATGGTATAGCTAGGTCTCATAGCATTTCCATTCCTAGTCTTTTGAAGAACCTCCATAGAGTTTATACTACTTTATAATTCTACCAGCCATATTTTGATGCCCCTACCCCAATATCTTTGTCAGCATTTATTATTTGTATACCTGATGCTATTCTAACTGGGGTGAGAAGAAATCCCTGATGGTTAAAGATGTTGAAACTTTTTTCATATATCTGTTGGTCATTTGTATTCATACTTCTAAGAAGTATCTTTTCTTCATTTTCCCATTTATTGATTGGGTTATTTTGGGTTTTGGTGGTTTTTTGAGTTCTTTATATATTCTGGATATTAATCCTCTGTCAGCAGAGTAGCTGGCAAAGATTTTCACCCATTCCATTCCCTCTCTCGTAATCATTTGCTGTGCAGAAGCTTTGTAATTTTATGCCATTACATTTATTAATTCTTGATATTATTTTCTGAGTTTTAGGAGTTCTATTAAGGAATTCATCACCAGCATCTATATGTTGGATTATTAGCCCTACATTTTCTTCTAGTAGTTGTAAAAGTTCTTTGATCCCATTTTGAGTTGACTATGCAGGGTGAGAGAATCTAGATTTATTTTTTTCATATGGATACTCAGTTTTCCCAGAACTGGCTCTTTTTTCTGCTGTATGTTTTCAGCACCTTTTTCAAGAATCAGATGACTACTTCTGTGGGTTTCCTCTCTTCCATTGGTCTATGTGTCTATTTTTGATGCCAGTAGCTTACAGTTTTTGTTACTGTAGCTATGTAGTATTATTTGAAATCAGACATTGTAATGTCTTCAACATTATTTGGTTTTGTTGTTTTCTTCTTCTCATAATTTCTTTGGTTATTCTGAGTATTTTATTCTTCCATATGAATTTTAGGACTTTTCCTGTGAAGAATGTTAATAGTATTTTGATGGGGACTGTATTGAATCTGTGTATTACTTTGAATAATATGGCCATATTAACACTGTGACTCTGCCTATCCATCTTCTCAAGTCTTCTTCAATTTCTTTCTTTGGTGTTCTATAATTTTTCATTATTTGTTTTTCACATCCTTGGCTAGAGGGCTGGGGATCTAACTCAGTGGTTGAACACTTGCTTAGCATACATAAAGTCCTGGGTTCAGTCCCCAATACCACAGTGGAAAAAAGACAGACAACCTTGGTTAGATTTATTCCTAGACATTTAAAAACATTTTGAGGCCAAATATCCCCTTCAGTGGTACACACCCAGTGACCCTTCTCCCTCAGGCCCTATCTCAAAGATTTCACCGTCTTTCCAGTGCCACAAGCTAAGGACCAAGCCTTTAACACATGGGCCTTTGGAAGATACTTACTCAAATAATAGCTGAGTCTATCTTTCCCTTTAGGTCTCTTAATATTTTCTTTACATATTTAAGTGCTCTAATATTGGGTACATATGATAAAGAAATATTTCATCTTACTGAATTTATCCCTTTATCATTAAATTATGCCTTACTTATATTCTTTTGATCTTTATTTAAAGCCTGTTTTATCTGAAGTAAGTATGGCCACTCCTGCTTTCTTATGGAATTCATTTACCTGAAATACCTATTCCATCCCTTCACCTTCAGTCTACTTGTATATTTAGAGGTAAAGTGAATTTTTTTGTAAATATATATTTAGTCTTATTTTCATTTTTTACCCATTAGCCAATCTATATCTTTTAGCACATTTACTCCATTTACATTCAAGGTAATTATTAATAGAAAAGGTCTTACTACTGCCATTTTGTAGCTTGTTTTTCTAGATTTGTTGTATTTTTGTTGTATTTTTTTCTTTTTCCCCTCTCACAGTTTTCCTTTGTAGTTAAGTGATTCATCCAGTAGTGTATTTTATTCATTTTTTTAGCTTGTCTATTATAGATTTTGCTTTGTGAGTACTATGGAGTTTTGTGTATAATAAGCTATTTTGGAATGACAATAACTTAATATGATCAAGAGAAAATACACTAAAAAGACAACTCCATATTTTTTGATATCCCATTTTAAATCTTGCCTCTCCCTTATTATTATTATTTTAATTGTTTTTAGTTTTTATACTAAAAATATGAATAGCTTACAATATTAAAACACTGTGATTTATATAATTACTCTTACCAGTAAGTTTTATACCTTCCCATATTTTCTTACTTATTAATCTGAGTTTGAAAAACTTACTTTAGCATTTCTGGTAGAACAGGTCTGATAGAGTTATATTGTCTTGCATTTTGTTTGTCTGAAAAAGTTACTTTCTCCTGGCCTGTAAGGTTTTTGCTAAGTCAGCTATCAAGTGAATTGAGACACCCCTTTCACCCGTGAAAACTTGATTACAAGATGTTTTGGGGTAGACTTAGTAGAGTTAAATTTGTGGACTTTTGACCTTCCTATACCTGAATGTGTGTACCAATCTCTATTTCTTTGAATATGCTTTCTACTCCTTTGGTAGTCTCAAGTCCTTAAGCCCCAATAACCTAAATATTCATTTTTTTAAATAATGCCCACATTTCCCATTAGCTTTTTTACCTTTCAACTATGTTTTTTCCAATAACATGTCTTCAAGGTCATTTTATCCTTTCACTTTTCTTACAGATGAAGAGCTGCTTCTTTCTAATTTATCCTGCTATTGATGCCTTCTCCTATGTTTTAAATTTCCTTGAGTATATTTTTCAGATCCAGAATAAGAATTTGGTTTTATCAAGTTTCTTGAAACATTCCTATGTATTGTCTTGAGGCTCACCAGGTTTTCTTAAAATAGCTGTTTTATATTCTGTATCTAAGGAATCTCCCTTAGTGATGACCACCTGGTCAGATTGTGGCACTCCATTTTAAGGATTAGATTTTAATAGCTCTTGACACTTGCTATTGTACTAGATCTAGGCATTGAAGGATTAGGTATCAATTCCAGTATTCATAATCTTCCTTTGTTTATGCCTTTAAGCAGGGTACATACTTTTGAGTCTGTAACTACTTCCAGTATCTTAACTCTAGATGGCACCCAGGTCCAGATTTGTCAGGTTCTGGCAAATCTGTTCATATATTGTCACTACTAAAGTACTAGAGGATAGTTACAGCTCAGGTATGTTCCAAATACAGTGTTGGTGTATTCTTCTGAAAAAAAATTACAGGAGAATACATAGAGCAGTTGTCCTCACAAGCCACCCTATTGTCAATGTAGTCCTGATGCATAGTTACAGGTCTATGATCATTCAGTGTAGAATTCAATTCAGTTCTGGAAAGTTACTGTAGATGGAATAGCTCAAAGGTCCTATATCACAGCTATGACCACCAAGCTGTGCCACACCTTGATCTCGCCAAGACCAGTACAACACTGGGGGTTGGCCAAGACCCATACTGCTGTGGGATGCCTATTATTGAAATGAACTCATGACACAAGAGCACTGCAATGAGCCACAGGTAGTTGATGTAGAAGTCCAAAAAACTGAGGTTCCCTGTCTTTTATGGGACAAGAGAAGTTCCAGCAAGTCAATCCTCAAGCAGGGATGTGAATTAGTAGATCTGCCTAATGTTAGGTTTATCCAACCCAGCACTTAGTTCCAGAGCAAAGTCTTGTGCTTACTGCCTTGACCCTACCCCAGAAAATGGGGTCTTATACCATGCTATAGAGGTCAGGGTTCATGAAGGCAGATCCTGGGCCATGTAAACCAATGCCAAGGTGGATCACACTTGAATATCACAGTCCAAAGACCTTCATAGTCTCAAGGGTACATGCAAGCCCACCAAGCCAAATCATAAGTCAGTCTCAGAAAGGTTCAGGTTTGTGCCAGTGCAGTTCTAGAACCCAATTTTCTAGCACTTGCAAGAGCTGTGCCACTTTGGATTGAGAGCCAGTGGTGGAGATAGTCCATTTGTTACCAAGATTGACACTAAGCTGAATCATCCCTGAGTCTCACAGCCACAGAGGCCTGCACAATATTTGAAGGTGAGTGTGCTAAAAGCCTAGAACTGATGCAGACCAAAATTTATATCTGTCCCACTGGCAGGCAAGTCTTTATGTGATGGAAGGGCCAGTCTAGTGGTTGTACAGGGCCTTCTGTTTCTACCAAGTACCAAGTCTTACCATAGTGGGTCTATACTTGTCTTCAAGATAAAGTTCCCTGTTAGCTTTGTGCCCAGCTTCCCAGTACTAAGCAAGTCGTGGGCCTGGTTCTGGGTTTCAAGTCTAAAGCCTGGAGTTAGTTCTCTTCCAAGCAGGAAGCACTTACCTCACTGCTGTGGTGCCTTAGAGTTCAGGATGGGGTAATTTTCTTCCTGCCTTCTTCAGAATGTGTTTTGGTTTTGCTATACCAAATCATATAATTTTCTAAAGTCTTATGTAGCTGGTTTGGTGTATGAATAGCTATTCAATTGGTAGGTCTGTAGGCAGATGATCTTATTCAGCGGCCGTCATGCTCTCTCTCTCAGTATGATTTTCTATACTTCTGCTTCCATTTTGTTTTATTGTCTGTCTATTATGGAAAAGACATGGTGACAAAAGTCATTAGGTTTTCTTTAAAAATAGTGGGTTGACAGTTTAGCATATACCATTTATGCCAGTGAACTTGCTAAATACATGCATCATTTCTTGAGTTCAAAAGACTACCAGATAATCTAGAGTGATAGGCAGTTCTCATGGGCATTATTACTTTAGGCAGTATTCTTTAAATACTCTGTCACATACTTTATCACACATACATATTCCTAACAGATGAAGAAAAATAATTCAAGACTTCTAGTAGAAATGTAATTTCAACAAAAGAGAGAATGAAAGCACAAGAATAAGACTGTTTTGGTTTAAATGTGAGGTATCCCCTAAAGCTCATGTGTGAGACAATGCAAGAAGGTTTATAAGTGAAATGATTGGATTATGAGAGCCTGAACCCAATCAGTGAATTAATCCCCTGATAGAGATTAACTGAGTAGTAGGGTATAACTGGAGGAGGTAGGTCACTGGGGATGTGTGTTTTGGGTATATATTTTGTATCTGGTGAGTGGGTAGAGTCTCTTTCTGTTTCCTGGTGCCATGTTCCCAGATGCTTTGCTCCACCACACTCTTCTGCCACGATGTTCTGCCTCACCTTAAGCCCAAAGGAATGGTGTTGGCCATCTATGGACTAAGAACTCTAAAACCCTAAGCCCTCCAATAAACTGTTCTTGTCAGGTCATTTACTCACAGCAGCAAAAAAGCTGACTAAAACAGACTATTTAGCAAATTCACTGGACATAAACTTGACTTGGTACTGAGAATTAACTTCTCCAAAATCAGAGAAGAGTTGCTTTAGGCATCCTCAATTTCCTTCTACTTATGGGCAAAATCAGCTATATAGTACCTTAATAAATGATTAATAGTTAAAGCATAATAACAATATGTACCATGCATCAGAACCATGCTGAACACCTTGTATGAATTATGTCATATTTCCATCCTCCTATAAAATGCTGAATAGTATTTGCAAGTTTACTACCTAGTCACATTTGATTAACCTAAAATGATACACAGTGATTGAGTGACATATTAAATGATATACTCACAAGGTCACATAACTGGATATGGATGTCCATTATACAGATCCAGGTCAGATTGATTCCTGACTCTCAATAGTTGACAGATTGTCTTTCACAACCTGTGAAATAAGTTTAGACTTCACATCTTGTGAAATAGACATTACAGAATAATAGAGCAATATGCTCCATACGGAGGTTCACAGGACACTGATTCTAAAAAATCATTGGTAGATATTCCATAAAAAAAATTATTGTCATCAAACAAAATTGGAAAATATATCTGGTTTTCTTTACCAAGACTTTTCATGGGGCTGTGGCTCTCCAAAAAAGAGTGCTAGCAAGTGGCATTATCTAAACTGATTGTGGATACCTCTTTAACTAGACACTAGCTAGATGTCCTGCTAGAGATGAGTATGTTCAAAATGTGGAGAATCAGACATTTGAACACTATTTCTAGCAAATTGACTTATTTTGATATTAATTTATATGTATCAATGTTCAGTAAAATAGTCACATAAATATATTTCACTTTTCTGAATTTTTATCATATGCTGAGATACATTTTATGGGCAATGACTAAGTTTTTTATTAGTAAAAGACTACGGAGATAATGTCTTTATCTGAGACAGATATCAAGCAGTCAATAGGAAAACTCCAGACCTGAAGTCTAAGAACTGAATTTGAGTCCTCTCTCTGCCATGTACTAAATTTTTTTCCATTTACAAAATGAAGACAATTATATCAAAAAACAGTATTATGAATAAAATGTTTGAAATACATAAAGTAACTGAAGATGGTTATTAATTGAAGTCAAAGTGGAGACCTGTTCTTTTTAGACCAGTATATAGATAAATTTAACCCTTGGCTCGCTACACGGAAACCCGTAAATACTTTGTTGCTTGGAACTGTTCAAATTCCCTTGATCTCTTTACATGAAAAAGGTCATTGTCTCTGATGGAAAGTGAAAACTGAGCCATATGCATGGAGGTGTGTGGCCAAGAGACCACTATCTGCTCCATTTATCAGGTTGAATTATGAGGTAGGGGAGAGGCAGGGCTCTTGGACCAATCAGACCTACTCCTTGTTTCTTGGATTTCTCATCTACAACATCCAAAAAACTCAAAGTGCTTACCTTAACATTTGTATGAGCAAAGAACTATAAATTAGAATAATTCCTGGCACATATTAATGTGAAAGGTACTAGCAATTCTTTGTCCAATAAATGATTATGCAGCCATCTTCATTCTCCTCTGTGCTAATTACAATTTATTTTCTCTTAAACATAACTTCCAAGGGGCAAACTTTCATTACTGTATTTGAAAATATTTTTTTGTTGTGAATTGTCCACAATTTAAAATGTTCACTAACAGAAGCTATTGGGCTTCCTGAGTGAAGGCTTGTTTAATTTTTCAAAAAGGAAATCCATTATTTTGATACATCTCCCCCAAGTCTAATGTATTTTTCAATATTAGGCATCCACCTAAGTTATTGTTTCTCCTACCTTGTTATTTGTATGTTACACAACTAAATTAGGCTTATGATAATCACCCCTTAAGAAAAATCATAACCAAGAGTACCAGAAATGTGACAGAAACAAACGAGAGAAATAAAAAGTTCAAATATGGTAGTCTATGTATTGGTTGCTAATGAAACAAGTGCTTTCTCCCCTTAATATTAATGGTAATAAGATATTTGAATATAATGCATATTTCTTGGTAACTGCCTTTTCCCCCCAGTTACTAGGTAATATTTCACCTTTCTTCAGGAAAGAAAGATAGATGGTACTTAAGCTGCTTTGCAAGTCAGAGTGCCAGATAACTCAATTCCTTTCTAGAATACTAAATGAGGTTTTATCCTCACTAGCAGCAGCCAAAGGAGTGTAAATAAGACACTAGTTCAATTGTCTTCATGCCTCCTACAGCCTTAGAAATGTTTGAGTGTATTTAGTTTTGAAACTATTTGTAGAGCATTAGGCAGAAATTATTTTCCAAAATTCTTATACTATTTGATAGTTCAACAAGTTGAAAACTACACCTGTATAGATAGAATTAGCTAGATTCATCCTTTCTTAAAATTAGTTTGAAGCATCTAAAACAGACAAAATAAGGAACTGGGGTACATACCAAGTTTCATTACAAAAATTATAGTTTTTATATTGTGTTACTTAGTACAGAATACTCTCATTATAATGTTAGTGATCTCATATCTTGTATATCAAAGACAGAGATGGTGAGAATAAATATGGCTATGAAAATATTCCCCTGGACATTATTACTACGGGTCCTTATTGAAAAACTATTCCCCTGAAGTCAACAAATACAATAAACAACTTCCAGTATTATTGATTTGAAATTTACTTCTATTAGCAGCTGTCCTGAATTCAATCTCCTTGCTTATTGACCACCTTATACTTCTCTACCTTCTTTTATAAAGACTCTTCTGTCCAGTTTATTAAATATTTTACTTTCTCTGATTTAGTCTTCTCTGTTTGGAATAGTTTGCCTCACTGGGACCTTCCATTATTCCTATGGACTTTTGTATGTGAAAACAGTAATAATCATTACTATTATTATCTGCAAAGTAAGTATTTCATATGCTTTGTTATTTATACCCCCAAATAGACATATGGAGTTGTTGTTATTCTAATTCTGCAAATGAATCAACTAAGTTTTAGAGACGTTCATAACTTGCCCAAGGTCCAGAAGCTGCCTAACTCAAGTGCACAGTCCCAACAAGAGGATAATTTTGGCAGATTCTCTAGGACTAGGACTAGTCTACTGTGTTAAACAACCCCTGTAGACTGCTATGTACATTGCTATGCATATTCATAGAGATCCTTTCTCAATTTTAAATGAGGAACTTGAGAGATTCAGTTTGTATCGTCTGCATTGAATACTTGGCATTGACAACATACAATCAAGGGGAAAATCTATTTCTGATAACAGAATTAATAGGAGACTAAAAATGTCTCTAATCAATAACACATCCTTTATAATTCTGTATTTCTCAGTCCTTTGACTCTTATTTAGCCTTTGAATTATTTGCTGTATCATATCAATTGAAACATAAATTGAATAAAATGGTAACTGTACCTTTATTCTACTTAATTTAAATAAATATCTAATTAAATAGAAAAATCCATACTTTATTTATAACTAAATATAGTAGAGAAAACATGAAAGATATGGCATAAGGAAATATCAGAGAGAGGTTCCAAAGTAAATGTCAAAAACACCAGTTGCCCTATTCCTTTTGGGTATCATAAGTGCTAAACTAGCACTTCAATCTTATTTGAATAATGTCAAAGACGTGGAATGAAAAGGAAAGACTACTGGTAAAAATAATGGGAGGGAGGTAGTTCTGTGGTGGAAGACTTAATTGCTTAGCATGTACAAGGTCCTGTGTCCAATTCCTAGCACTGTCAAACAAACTAATACTGGATAATTTAGCATCCAATGACTAACACAATTTGTGTAAAAATGCGCAACCAAATGGTCATTTAATAGTGACACCACCAGAGGTTCACTAGAAGATTCTGGTTGAATTTTTAAGTTACTTCCTTGCACATCAAAATTCTCAATTAAGTAATCTCAGCACTTAGGGAGACTGAGATATGAGAATCATGAGTTCAAAGCCAACCTCAGCAATGGTAAGGCGCTAAGCAACTCAGTGAAACCCTGTCTCTACATAAAACACAAAATAGGGCTGGGGATGTGGCTCAGTGGTCGAGTACCCCTGAGTTCAATCTCCAGTACCAAAAAAAAAAATTCTCAATTAATTTATAAAGTGATTAGATCATCTCTAATCACATATTTAAAAGTCTAGTAAGAGATACAGGAAGTCACAAAATGCTAAAACACTGTATATAAATGTATCTTTCATCTTTCAAGCAATCCATGATTAATCTCATTTTCTAATTGATGGGTTTCAGCCAAGAAATAGTCTCATAAAAGCAGAAGTGTATAAAAATAAACAGAAGGAAAAGAATGAGGCTCTGGTGGCAACAAAAACAGAAGAAATTCTAAGCAGCAATGAGGGAGACTGTGAAGGAAACTGAGACCCAAATTCTCATATATTAAATTAGTATTGTAAATACTATGATTGAACTACACTAAAATAAGAATATAAAGGTCATGGTGCCAGTTGTGCCTTAACTGTATTAAAATACCTAGTGACAGCTCCCTATGTTAGCAGTCCTGTCACATGGTAGGCACTCAAAAATATTGAGTAAATGAATGGATCATACCTTCCCCTATAATGTTATTGTATCAAATGAGATAATGTACAAAATGCTCTGTGAACTGTAAAGAACTATATCTATCAAAATATTGTGAGCTTACAGCAACTCCAATTACAGGTTTATGCCTAAGAAAGTTCAAACAAAGCTCTTCAACAATTAAATGGGTTACCTTCAAAATAGTGAGTTCCCTGCCTTTAGAAATGTATAAACATAGAAGTCAAATGATCCTCCATCAGATAAGCAATAGAAGACATTCTGCTATGGGAGGGAGGTGAATGAATAAGGCCCCATGCGTTTTAAGATTCTACAATTTCATTATCAATGATAGCTACCATTTATTGAATGTGTATTGGGTATTGAGTAAAGAGCTATATCACCTTGTATTCCTTTTTGTCATTCATTATAGCAATGCTTTGAGATAGGTAATATTATAGAAATATCATTACATCCCCAAATGGAAGCTAAAGCATCATAAGATAGGAAGTAATGGAGGATTTGAAACTTATTTAACTCCTAGCCTTCACTTTAAAGTCTGTACCACTACATCACATTGTATCATGAAACAGTTAGTGACACCTTGACTACTTATTATGGCAATCACCCAGTCTTCAATTGTAACCTTTGTTCCTATTTATCTTTTAAATGATTATTGGTAACTCTTGGATGATTCAAATCTATTTAATTAGTCCTATCAAATCAAAAGTAGCATTTCTGAGTTCATTAATCTCTTTAACCAGAAAATGTCATATGATACATAAAAAGAAACTGATTCTTTTGGAGTGAAAAACTAATCAGTCATTTTTATAAGGTGTTATTAAGACTTACTATTTCTGCTGAATATTATGTACTGCTGAACACAATAAAACAGAAATCAGGCTTCATGACCAGATGTCACTATGAAACTTACAATGACAACATTTTAGTAGATGACTACTGCCCCAAGAATATAAAAATGTTTCATGTAAACACTAATTATCAATTTTAAAGAAGCATATTTCACTAAAAGGCACCTTGTGTTTCTTGATAACATGGAAAAAATCCTGCTGTCCATTTCATACTATTCAAGGTCCTTCCTAAGTGTATTAGGCCTCCAAATATGGAATAAATTTCAACTTAGGCTATTACTCATTGGAGGCAATACTCCAAGGACAATTTTTATAAAACCTTAACCTAGGCTTATTTAAGCAGAAATATTGTAAGAATATTTTAGAATTAGTGAAAACAGCATTTAGTCCTCGCACCATTGAGTTGAGTCTGTCACCATACCTAAACCAGAACAGCTACTAAAAAGGAAGGAGTTATTAACGTTGTGTCATTGACCTCAATTTGTGTGCACTTGCTTAATGGTATCTCAGAAAATTGGCTTACCTGATACATTCCATGTTTGGTCAGATACCTAAATGAAGAACAGAGATCGTTCTTCTCTTTGGGATTTCTGAATGGAATATTTTAGCTGTAGAATGCTATAATCTTAAGAACTGAAAGACACATTAGAAACTACCTAGACTAATTTTCTAATTTTATAGTTGCTTCTAAGTGAAATGACTTGCTTAATGGCACACAGCCAATGGGGCATAAAATACTTAGACCCCAAGTGTCTTAATTTCCAGCTTTTCTTTTTTTTTAATTTTTCATGAAGGACTTCCTAATTGTGCTCTCATATAAATTCATGTCATTTTTAACCTTTTAAAAGTGGTATTCCTTGCTCCAACCCTCCATAGCCCAATTAAAACACTACACTAAGGAAGGTATTCATCAAAATTAATCAAGAAAACAATGTTAATCACTCTCCAAAAGCACAATAAAACAAGATTAAGACAGTCTATGAGAAAGAGACAGTAGTTTGTTTTGTTTTGTTTTGTTTTCCCATAAAAACAAACCTTCAGATTGTTGGTACCTTACTTCAATAGGCAAAGGAAAAATTACATGGCTGATACAATGCATTAAGCAATATGCGATATTTTCTCAACATAATTCACTTATTCCCACATTCATTAATCCACTCACCAAATACTTTATTGACACTTAATCTGATCCTGTGCCATGTGATAAATGAGGAATACAGTGATGAACACAAATAGACTTGGAACTGCCCTCATGGAACATATAAAGTAGAAGCCAAACTCTACTAAATATCACATTGATTAACAACAACAAATTGGTTTAAGGAAGTTGCTTTTCTTCAAAAAAAAAAAAAGGATTTGATTCTATGCATGTTTGTAATGAAAGAAGCAGAAAAAGACTAGGACTTTTCAGGGAAAGGGATACTTACACTGAAGGATGGATATCAGTTGGGAAATACAGCAATGGGGGGTGAGGGAACATTGCAGATGGACAGCCTTGTGGCTGGTGTCAGTGCACTACATTTTTCCTTTCAAGGAACTGAAAGATAGCACAGAATTTTTATCTGGAAAAAACATTTTACCTTCTCTGAGAAAAAACATGCATGAAAGATGCTCAACAAATATTCAGTGAATGAAAAGCACTTCAATTGGTAACGGAGCTCTCTGAGTCCAGAGGTGCCAGCAAATACCATAAAGAAAACTAACTACAAGCTGGGCGCGGTGGCGCAAGCCTGTAATCCCAGCACCTAGGGAGGCTGAGACAGGAGAATCACGAGTTCAAAGCCAGCCTCAGCAACGGCGAGGCACTAAGCAACTCAGTGAGACCCTGTCTCTACATAAAACACAAAATAGGGCTGGGGATGTGGCTCAGTGGTCGAGTGCCCCTGAATTCAATCTTCAGTACCAAAAGAAAAAAGAAAACTAACTACTTCTGCTTAGAGTGCCAAAAGTAAAGATATTGTTTTAAATGGTGATCTTCCAACTTAAATGCCTGCATAGGACTATGACTTTTTTAAAAATAATTATTTGTCAATGTACAATTATATAATCTTTTGTTCTTATAAAGATAAGAATTATCCCAATCTGTCTCCCAGTTAAGTGAATACCATCTATATTGTGAGATCTGTATGCACAACTCAGATTATTCTCACCTAAATTTTTTATTTTTCTCTATGGTAATTTTTTTAATTTATTTGTTCTATTCAGGTTTACATGATAGCAGAGTGCAATTCATTGTACACACATGGAGCACAACTTTTCATTTCTCTGGTTGTAGATGATGTAGAATCACAACATACATGCAGTCATACATAAAGCTAGGGCTATGATGTCCATCATATTCTACCATCTTTACTGTCCCCCTGCCCCCCCCCTCCTGCCCCTGTGAACAGAGTTCCTCCATTCTCCCCCACGTTATGGATCAGCATCCACTTATCAATGAGTACATTTGGCATTTGGTTTTCTGAGATTGGCTTATTTTACTTAGCATGATATTCTCCAACTTCATCCATTTACCTGCAAATGCCATAATTTTATTCTCTCTTATTGCTGTGTAATATTCCATTGTGTATATATACCACAGTTTCTTTATCTGTTCATTGGTCAAAGGGCATCTAGGTTGGTTCCACAGTTCAGCTATTGTGAATTGGGCTGCTATAAACATTGAAGTGGCTGTGTCACTGTAGTATGCTGTTTTTAAGTCTTCTGGGGTATAGACCAAGGAGTGGGATAGCTGGGTCAAATGGTAGTTCCATTCCAAGTTTTCTAAGGAATCTCCGTACTGCTTTCCAGATTGGTTGTACCAATTTGCAGTTCCACCAGCAATGTATGAGCGTGCCTTTTTCCCCACAACCTCGCCAACACTTATTGTTGTTTGTATTCTTGATAATTGCCATTCTGACTGGCATGAAATGAAATCTTAGGGTAGTTTTGATTTGCATTTCTCTGATTGCTAGAGATGTTGAACATTTTTTCATATGTCTGTTGATCAATTGTATACCTTTTTCTGTGAAGTTTGTGTTCAGCTCCTTGGCCCATTAATTGGTTGGGTTGTTTGTTTTTTTGGTGTTAAGTTTTTTGAGTTCTTTATATATCCTGGAGATTAGTGCTGTATCAGATGTGCATGTAGCAAAGATTTGTTCCCAGAATGTCGGCTCTCTGTTCACTTCATTGATTGTTTCTTTTGCTGAGAAGAAGCTTTTGAGTTTGAATTCATCCCATTTATTGATTCTTGATTTTACATCTCGTGCTATAGGAGTCTTGTTAAGGAATTAAGATGATGAAGATTTGGGCCTATTTTTTCTTCTATTGGGCATTGGGTCTCTGGTCTGATTCCCAGGTCCTTGATCCACTTTGAGTTGAATTTTGTGCATGGTGAGAGATAGGAGTTTAGTTTCATTTTGCTGCATATGGATTTCCAGTTTTCCCAGCACTATTTGTTGAAGAAGTTATCTTTTATCCAGTGTACGTGTTTGGCTCCTTTGTGTTAATGTAAATTTAAACTATCTGGCTAATCTACTTAATTTTTTCCTCAATACAAATATATACACTCTTACCTTCACTCAGGATGCTCCGCTCACCCTGGCTATCTCTTGAGGCCCAAATCTTTCTAGCCTGATGAACTTTGTACCTGGTATTCTCACTGACAAGAATATTCTTCCAAATTGTGAATAGCTCCCTTTTTCTTATCCTTTGGATCTTTGCTTACTGTTACTATGTGAATAGGCTGCTTCCAGCTTTCCTAGGCAAGAGAACCTGGCACAGTGCCTGACTCATAGGAGCACTCCACAAAGAGTAGCTATTGATTTCACTGTTGAAAATAAGCTACAGCATAGTGATAACCACATAATACATTTCTAATTTTACTACTACCAGATAAATATTATCTTGCATTTTACAAATGGACTCTTTCAGAGAGATTAAATTGCTTGCCCAAAGTCATTTAGTCCCTCTATGGCAGGATTTATCTACATCAAAAACCTGTGTTGAAGCTTTTTGCACTACATAACTTGTATTAAAAGAAACCAAATGCACAAAAGATGTAGTTATTTTGTATGTACACTTAAAAATAAGATGCTTGACTAGTCCAGGTTTCAATTGGATTATCCAGACAATACTTTCACATTTCTTCAAAATCTATTTGTAGAACTGCCTAAGCCATAAACTCAACTGAAAATTTTAATTTATGCTTAATTTTTTCATATGCTCTTGTCAATACTGTGTTAAATTTTTTTTGAATACTTAGGGTTATCCCCTACAACCCAAATTATTTCTCAACTCTTATCAATAGCCAGGTTGTTTCACATAAGTGAAAAGGGATGAATGAGTATCTCAAGGGCTCTGAGCAGTCTTTTATGTTCTTATTTGCCCTCCACAGAAGAGAACAGTGCCCTTCTGTGGATGGTGGCGTACAAACTGGAAATGGGGAGTCTGTCTCATCCTGAGACTGATCTTTGTGAGAGAGAATTTTTGAAGCAACTACAGAGATAAAAAGTACAGACTGATTCATTGGGTCTTACTTTTAGTGTAACATAGAAAGGAAATCACAGAAGGTAGCCTGAGACTAAGATGGTTAAGGAAGTAAAAAGTATCATAAAATCTTCATTTTATGGATGAGGGAGATGAAGCAGAGAATTAAACTAAAGGTCAATTAGCAAGTGAGATTTGAGGTAGGGTTTTGTACTGATTGCCCAATGCACTTTACCTTACCCTTCACTGCTACACATAAAAATCAATTAACTGCTGGTGATTTGACTGTTCAAAACTTGAGCTACACAGTAGAAAACTTGTTCTCTGGGAGGGAACTAAAAAACATTTTTTAAAAAAAGCAAATACCGTTAATATTAAACAACTTAGCCATGGTCAAGCTTTCTAATTAGGTCAGCATAAATTAAAAATGTACAAAAGTCATCCCAGGTGGGAATATCAAAAATTCATAGTTTTACCCTGGATGCTATCTCTGTGGCCTTGGAGGTTATAGAAGAGCAATAATTTATCCCTAGTTCCTAGAAGATTTAGAAATTTGTACAGACAACAAACTAAAAAGGTAATGCAAAAAACTAACACAAATTCAACAAGTCATAAAGATTCCAATACTTTATAAATATTTGTTCTTTTCCTTTTAGTCTACATAAATACTGGCAGGTTTTGTGTCCAAGCTAATATGAAATGACAGATTATCCAGTTCAGAACACTGTGAAAAGCTACAGGGTAAATGATTTAGTGCCACCTCAACTATGTTTTTTACTAAAACCATTCTCGGTTTAGGGCTATATCCAATTATGCAGCATCTTATAGTTTTAGAAACATCTCAGTGGAAAGGTTTAGAATCCAGTGCAGAGTCACTCTAAAATCATTTTGCCCATCTTCACTGTGTTTGGTTTTAATTTCTTTCTCTTTGAGAGATCAATTTCTCATTAGTGCTAAGCCAAATGCTTTCAGGAGAAAATGAAAAAGTGTGTTTAGTTGAAACAGGCTTTTACCAAACTATTCAAGAACCTAGAAGAGAAAAATAACTTTAATATAAAATAGAAAAAATGTCATAAATACACACATTTTTGTGAAGCTTCAAATTGTGTTTTTCCAAGTAGGGATCCATTAAATTTTAATAGATTGATACTATCAAGGGAAACAAACATTCATATTAATAGACATACCATAGCATTATGAAAGGCACCTAAGCCAGTTAAAATAAAGACAGGCATTAGAATCCTATCAAATGAAGTTAACTCATAATGCCTTCTGCCATCCCTGTATATAACTATTTTATTCTTTACCTCCCAAGTAAGTGAAATAGCCAGAGCTCTTATTATGGATTTTCATGGAGAAAATTAAGGTCTGGTAAATTAGTTAACATTAAAATACAGTGATTAATTCAAATAACCTGATGAGAAGCTTAGCTTTTAATTTACCATTTGCTGATGACTTACTGTGTTACCAGGATGCTTTCTTCCTTCCTCACGTAACACTAAGTCTAGGAAAAACATTTACACCAGGATATGCTGGTGCTGGGACTGCAGAAAGTACTAGAAGTATAAGAGGACAGAGGAAGAATAATAGTCGTGTGGGTGAAAAGATATTAACTGGGCATCAGGAAATATCACCCAGGTACTATTCAAGTAGAAATAACAAAATCTAAACAATGGTAAGAGATCTACCAGACAGATGAGACTGGAAAACAGGAGTCTCATCCAGTTGGTGGAAGACTACTGCAAGACTCAAGATTATGTAAAAACAGATTATTCAGAAGAGAATATGCAATTCATTATGAATGGAAGTTAGGATGGGTATAGATTTTTTAAAAGGCTAGCAATTTGAGATGAGACTGGAAAGGATAAGAGCGTAAGATTTGAAAGAGTTTGATGTGTCATGATAACAAGTTTGGGTTTTATCTTGAATGAAGTGTGGAGACATGGAGGAGCATTAAGTCATGGTGACCTTAGCATAAGCCACACTGGGAAGCAGAGGAAATAGTGTGGCCTGATACTGAAGGCAGAGGTAGCAGAATGGTAATAATTCAAATGAATACTGATGAAAAGCTCAAATAAGGTTGTGGTAGCAAATGAAAGTGGAAATAATATGTTAAGTTTGATATCCACAGGTAAGAACAGAGCTACATTAGTCACCTAATATTCCTTTCTTAAGAAAGTCTTGAATATTTAGGAACCAGAGAGCTCCTCCAGAGCTAGGCAATGAAGTAGTTTTGCTTGTCCAAAGATTAACCCAGCATGGCTTTGCTTTCCCCACCACCAACATCCTCCTCTCCTTACCTTTTTAAATATAGGAGGACCTCAGAGAGAGGGAAAGACATTCTTTATAGGTGTTGGCTTCATGGGGACAGGTAGGCTTGTTCTTACCCTTCCCACAACCAAATTCACAGAGCAAAGACTTTAAGTACTCACCCATAGAAATTATAGAACTGGTATCTTATTCTTGACTTCATATTTGCTTAAGCAACAGACATGCCAATACACTCTTGGCCCTGTTTGGACAGGTGGAAGAGATTTAGAAAAAAAAAAAAAGACAAGACAGAAGGAGAGCAGCTAGAAAAGAAACTCTATAACTCCATCCCATAGAAAGGCAAGAGTATGGGAATTCCCCATGGCATTGGATGGCCTTTGGAGAAGGTACAAGCAAGAACTTTCTGGACTTTGTGAGCAAATGCCAGAGATAGAGTTCAAAGTTTGGAAGAGGCAATGCCTGAAGAATAAGGTGAAATCAGGGAACTCTACAGTTATGAGGTTCCAAAGACAGATGGGCTCACAAGAGCCAGCAATTTGAGACCTGCTGAGATTTATGGGAGCTCTATTAGACAATATTACCAGTGTGGCAACTACATCCCAGAAAGGGCCACAATAGAAGTTGGATGAGAAAAGCCTCTTGTCCCTTGCCAACTTTCGTTTCCCTACTCTGATGCACATGGGAGGAAAGTATCCTGGGTGAAACAGGAGAAAGGGTTTAAAAGAGAACATCTGTGTCACTTGCCAACTCTGAGCTAGTATAGGAAAAGAGCAAGAAATTAGAGATAAGCTTTACCTTTGTTACAAATCAAAGCTGTCTAAAATCTGAGACCTTCCTGGAGGTCTCAACAAAGGGGGTATAAAAATACAGAAAGATAGTGACTAGAAAATGTAAAACCACTCATATTTGTTGCCTACCACATTTAGATTCTTCAAGAAGCCAGAAACAAGCAAACAAATGTAAGAGAAAGTAGAATAGATCTGACCTCACCCACTCATAATGAGTGAAAAAGTGATGACTTTTGAGTTAGTAATCTAAACTACCTCCTGAGTTTCAAAAAATAAATATCTTAGCCTTTACTTCTCTGGGCTGCGTTACCTTACCTATAAAATAAAGGATTTTATGATGGTTATTATCACAGTAAAAAGGGCATTATGCACACTCAGAATCTCCCATGCAAATTAATGTAAAATAGAAAACAGAGAAGTGGGAAGACAATTTGAGGAAAAGATTATGTGTGTATTCTAAGATATATTAAGTTTGATATGCCTGTGACAAATCATCATAGAGATAGCCTTCAGAAAAAGGGCAGGTCTGTTATTTTATTCTCAAGCACCTTCTGCATCCAGCTGACAAGGAGATGCCCTCCTTCTTCGTCTTCCTGAGAGCCTGGAGGTTCTGCACTTATTCAGAGGCTCAGCACAAAAAGCTTTGCAGTTTTGTTAGGATGCTTGCAGAGATGCTGAGAGCCAGGGGTGGAGGCCCATTAATTACAGTAACTTCTGCACTTAAGCTTTCTGCCTTGCTTTCTAAAAGCTGTCATGCATGTCTCTCTGGGTCAGCTCACTTATTTCTTCCAGCTAAACTGCATTTAAAGGGAAGAGCATGGTGACAGCACAGCCCTCCACGAGTATGTATTGCCCTTAGCTTTGTAAAAATTTTACTGATCAGGTTAAAGAGTATGAATTTCTCTCATTTCCATCATCTGTAAGAAACATGTGTCTTGTCTTGTTACCCTTGAGTTTCCACTTCTGTCAGCTTCTATTGTAGGTCAAACCTGCCAGTAAGCATGTGATCTTATGCAAAGCTTTCTTTTGAAAATGTCTTGAGGTCAGTGTATAGTGGCCTAAAGAATAAATTGGGATCTAGCAAGCTTACTGTAAAACCCTGCACATTTTATTCTCTCTGCCTTGAATATTCTTCCTCTTTTTTGTAATACAAGTGTAATCGTATATCCTGGGATCTTGTTAAGAACAAAGATAAGTTCATGTGTCAGAAGTGCTTTGTACAGGGCCTAGCAAATAATAAATGCTTAATAAATGTTATCTAAACACACTATCAGCCATTGTATTTAAAAAAAAGATTCTGATGTGCTCTAGTCCTCAATTTTCTTCATCTAGAAAGTGTAGTCTAGTGCTTTATTCGGTCTGCATTTGTTGAGTATTTAGTACTTGAAAAACACCAGACTAGTTGTTATGTTGTTTATCAAGATGACCAATGAAATGGTTACAAATTAGGAAGATTTTGATGAAAAACAAATGACAAATCAAAGAGCCTGACTGAAATCAGGACTCTGCCACTTGCAGAATAAGGTCAGAGATGGTAATAAAACAGTTTTCTCATCAGCAAATGAAACTATAATACATCACTCACATAGTGATTAGAAGCTTTTTGTAGAAGAAAATTAGCATTGTGCCTTACACAGTACAAGTGATCAGTCACTGTTCATGGTTAGCAGAACCATTTTAAGACCTTTGTAAGTTCTAGGCTCACTGATTTTTAAATATCTCATCCCACATTATATCAAAAACAGTAAAATGTACCTGAATCTCATGTATATATTCTTGCTATAATCTTTTTAAAAATTACATTTATAATTTGATAATTAAATTTTAATACAACAGTTAAATTTTTATATTTTTGTAATAACTGTTTTCTGCAAAAATAGAAGAGGTACAATCAACTATTAGCATGTTACAGTGTATTATTTTCAACACTGTAGTTGTTTTTATTGTTTGAGCTAACTTTACTTCTCAGTTCTTTATTTTGAAAGTGCAAAAACTGTAGTGCTCAAAGGATACTACAACTTGTCTGTTTTCTACCAAAGGAAAATGTAACAAATACTTTGGAGGAGATTTAAGGAAACAAAAATGAGGGCAGGAATAATTCTAACTGAAAAGGATAGGGTGAATTCAGGAAGATCATATGTTGATGCCATTATAAATGGATGGAATATACTAATTGAAAGTGTATTGGGAAGCGAGTAGAGCAGTGGTCTCCAAATAGAGGTTTAACAGTTCAGAGAATATGAATAAGATCCATTAGGGGAAGCAGGGAGAAAACTTTATAATATATTCACTTTGATATCTCATTTCCATTATAATGTCTAATTATCATCTGTTTTACAGTATATCTAATGTTAGTAGAGTACCTGCTATGTCTATATAATAATTATGTAATTTATAAACACATATTGATAGTGCATTACAAGACAATTTGGAGCTCTGTAGAGTTTAGAGTGGGACAAGACAGAAGCCATGGCATGGGTAGAGATATTCAAATGTACTTAAGAGTATGTTATTTTGTTTTGTTTTTGTTTTGGGTACTGGAGATTGAACCCAGGGGCACTCGACCACTGAGCCACATCCCCAGCCCTATTTTGTGTTTTATGTAGAGACAGGGTCTCACTGAGTTGCTTAGTGCCTCGCCATTGCTGAGGCTGGCTTTGAACTCGCAATTCTCCTGTCTCACCCTTCCTAAGTGCTGGGATTACAGGCTTGAGCCACCATGTCTGCCTAAGAGTATGATATTGTGTAGACAATGGGAAACCATGAAATGAACAAAAAGAAGAGTAATGAGATCTATAATTTAAGAAATTCAACCCAGAAGCAATGTGCAATTTAAATGGGAAAAAAATAAGAGTTCAGAAAATTAGAAAAAATACAATATGCCTATCATTTTATCTATCCGCTTTCCAAACCATAATAAAGATAAGGCTACACTCATTTTCATCCCTCGAGTGAGATGTTGCCTCCTCTGAGATGTCTTTCTTAACCACATATACTTCTCTCCTATGCAGGTTAGCTGCCCCTTTGCTGTACTCCAGGGTATTCCTTTCCAAAATTGATTGCCCTGAATATGTGTTCACTTGGCTAACACTTCCTCTTTACCTTATGGTTCCTAAGGGTAGGAACTGCATCACATTCACAATTGTACTCAAGAAATCTTCCACAGTGGAATTTAGAAACTGCTCAGTGAGTAGTGGATGAATCTAAACTCCCCTACTTCCAGCCATTCAGTAGGAAAATTCCTAGCAGTCTTTCAAGTCTCTATTTAGATTGTCTCCATTTAGCACTTATCTCCTTCAATTATAATTGTATTATAATTATATCTGTTAGAAAGAGGATAGATATTTCATTCCACAAAAAAAAAAAAAAAAGAGGGGCTAGGTATAGGTAGGGTTTGAAGTCCTTTCCATGTTGATCTTGCATATCCATGTTGTTCTGGTGCTATTGGCAGACGTCCTAGGGGAAAGGGAGATGACCTACATGCTTAACCCAGATAACCTTTCAGGCTCACTGAGGGGAAAAAAGCCTCTGTATAGTTGCTCTTCCTGGTCTGGGTTCTCGCCTCTGCTGGCTGTGATTATATCCACATCCTCACCGTATGCTATGTTTAAAAAACAAAAGAAAAGAAGAAGTGTTCTCATATTTTAAAGGAGAAGAAATATTGTCCAGAGAAATTAAGTAGAGTCAAAAGCAAAATGAACCAATATTTGTCAGCTTTCATTATCCACAAAACTGATGGAATCAAGAACCCATCCTCAATGTTCTGGAGCAAAATTCCTAAGACCCCTCCCACCACAAGGAATATGGCACCTGCTTCTCTGCACTATTGATTGATGGCTACTGACAGCAGAGTTGTCCTCATGGATCTCCAAACCTTATTAACTTTTCTTAAGTAAAATTACTATGTACTCTGGTCTATTTTGTATATGCCCATCTTTTAATGTACTATACTCATCTTTTAATTTTCCTCCATTATTCATTTTGTTTCTTTCTAGAAAGACTTTTCTACTTATTTCTCCCTATCTATTCTTTAAGAACCGTATCAAACTTATCTATGAGTTACAGAATTCTTCTAGTCTTTTATTGGTCTTCGCTTCTGAACTTGCACAATTATAGCTTCATACATAATTTTACCATTCCATAGTCCTTGTGTGAAAAATTGAATTCCTAAAACTTGACAGAGATTGTGCCTTAACACTTATTTTGCATCTTCTGTCATGTTTGGCCCAGTAAGACATAGAATAAGTATTAGTGCTAATCATTAGACATTCATTTGTTTGTTTATGTTTTTTCTTCCAGACATATGGCAAGATTATACTTCCTTACTATTCTGAGATCAGATGAGGACAATGTATCTAACTTCATTCAATAAAGTATTGTGAGCCATTGCCATGTAGTAACTTTAAAAGTCATTATATTGTTACTATATGCAATTCTTTTCTGTCTTGGTAACTGAGGAACCACATTAGCCTGGATTCCTAAATCAAACTGTTATATTAAATAATTCTCCCACTGACTCACATTGAATGACTGACAGAAGATCCTTTGTCACTGGCTAGTGGTACTGAGTGAGGCATCAGCCAAGAGCACAGCATTGAGACCATAAGGCTCACATATTAGGACATGAGCTATTGAATATCACTATCACTAAGAACACTTACCTAGAATAAATGAGCAACTTCTCTATTCCTGACACCAGCATGATCTCTCTCCTTACATACTACTACAGAAGTACTGGTACACAAAATTCTTATAAAACAATAATGTTGAACCAACTGAAAATTGCCATTTTGCAGGTTAAAAATAGTCAAATCCTTCTAGACAAAAATCTGAAGGCTCTGTATTCGATTTTGTCATTCTTTGCTGAACTTGGATTTTCTCTACTCATTTTAAATGATAATTCCTTGAGGTCCTCTGAAATAGTAACCTTGAGTAGAAAAGGCAAGTTCACAGGATCTAAACTCTGCTACCCCAGATTCATACTGATAGATGGACAGACACAAATATGAAAAAGCAAGGGAACAAACCATACCAAAAAACAGAATACCTCAATAATGCAATCCATTGACAATGCAGTGGAGGAAATGTTAGAGAAGGAATTTAGAAAGTTCATAGTTAAGCTGAGCTATGAGGTAAAAGACAATGTAAGAAGTGAAAACAGAAAATATAAGAATTGAAAGGTAAGTTCAATAAGGAAACAGATTCTAAAAAAGAATCTGTCCAAAATTAAAAATTCAATGGAAGGCATCACTAATAGATTAGGCCACATGGAAGACAGAATTTCAGGCAATGTAGACAAAATATATAATCCTGAAAATAAAGTTGACTGTGAAGAGAATTTTCAAGAAATGTGAAATAAGATGGAAAGGCCAAATTCAAGATTCATCAAGATAAATAAAGGCTCTGAAATACAAACTAAAGGAATGTATAATCTTTTCAATGAAATGGAAAATCAAATACAGCAAAGCACATTGTTATGAAAATGCCTAACATATAGAATAAGGATAGAATTCTAAAAGTCACTAGAGAAAATGACATGTCACATTTGGAGACAAACCAATCAGCTGTTTTTTCAACCCTGACCCTAAAACCTAGAAAGTCTTGGAAAAATAAATAACACACTCTGAAAGAAAATACATGCCAACCAAGAATACCATACCCAACAAAATTAAACTTCAGAATTGAAAACAAAAAACAACCTTCCACAATAAAAAAGTTACAAATTTACAACTAGATAGACTACACTATAAATCATACTCAATAAACTATTTCATGAAGAAACTAAAAAAATAAAAATGAAAATAAGCAGGATAAACTACAGTAGGATAATGTTTTAGTAAGCTTTTTTGGTGCTGTGATTAAAAGATCTGACCAGAAAAATTTTAGGGGAGGGAAAGTTTATTTGAGGGCTTATGGTTTCAGAGGTCTTAGTCCATAGACAGCTGGCTTCATTTTCCTGGGCTCCAGGTGAGGCTGAACATTATGGCAGAGGGAAGCTGCTCACATGAAGATTAAGAAGCAGAAAGAGACTCCACTCACCAAATACAAATATATACCCCAAAGTAACATCCCCAGTACCTCACCTCTTCCAGCTACCACTCAGTTAATCTCATCATAGGATTAATTTACTGATTGGGTTGCAAGAGCCTTAATCCAATCATTTCTCTTCTAAACCCTCACACATTGTCTCACATGTGAGCTGTTAGAGGACACCTCACATCCAAACTATAACAAACAGTAAGTCAGAGAAACTAATTCAAAGTAAATACTAGAAAAAACATCAAAATGATAAGGAAAAAACATCAAAATGTTAGGGAAAAAATCATCTCTCAATAATAACACTGAATGTAAGTGGTCTAAACTCATCAATCAAAAGACATGGGCTGATAGTTTGATTTAAAAATAAGACCCAACAATATGCTTTCTGGAAAAGATTCATCTCAAAGGCAAAGACATCTAGAGACTGAAGGTGAAAGGATGGAAAACTATATATCATTCACATGGATCTCATAAACAAACAGAGGTTTCAATTCTCATATCAGATAAAGTGGACTTCAAGCCAAAGTTAATCAAAAAGGGCAAAGAAGGACATTTCATACTGCTTAAAGGAATTGTACATCAACAAGATATAACAGTCATAAATATTTATGCTCCAAACAATGAAGCAAAAACTAAAAAAAAGAAGCCATAGAACTAAGAAATACAATTAATATTTTAGATTTAACAGAAATATGAAGAATATTTCATCCACCAATGACTGAATAAACTTTCATCTCAGCAGCACATGGATCATTTTCTAAAATATACTACATCTTAGGCCAGAAAGTAATGCTTAGCAAATACAAACAAAAATAGAGATAATACTTCACATTCTGTAAGAGGATAATTGAATGAAATTAGAAATCAATAATATGATAAAAAATAGAAGCTACTCTAATACCTGGATACTAAACAATATGTTATTGAATGATTGAGCAATAGCAGAAGAAATCAAGTGAAATAAAAAAATACTTAGTGGTAAGTGAGAATTGTGATACAACATATCCCATATCTGGGATACTATGAAGGCAGTTCTAAAAGGTAAGGCCATAGCATTAAATTTATTCGTTAGAAGAATAGAAAGTCACCAAATAAATAATATTACATCTCAAGACCCTAGGAAAAGAACAAATCAACACCAAAATCAGGAGAAGAAAGGAAATAACTAAAATCAGAGCTGCAATCAATGGCATTGAAATAAAAACAAAATACAAAAAAATCAACAAAACAAAATGTTGGTTCTTTAAAAAAAATAAACAAAATTTATAAACACTTAGCCATGCTAACCAAAATAGTTGATTTATGATTTCCCAAAAGAAACAGGTAAAAGAAACTCAAATTATTAAAATGATGAAAAAGGAAATATCACCACAGACAATAATGAAATGCAGGATAACAAGAAACTATTTTCAAAATTTATATTCCAATAAATTAGAAAATCTTGAAGACATTGATAGAGACCCAAATGCAACCAGGAGGTCATCAATAATTTAAACAGATCAATTTCAAATAATGATGCCATCAAAAGCCTACCCACTAAGAAATGAGTAGGGTCAGAAGGATTCTCTGCTGAGTTCTACCAGTCCTTTAGAAAAAAACTAACACCAATTCTCCTCAAATTATCCTATGAGATAGAAAAGGAGGAAACTCTTCCAAACAACTTCTATGAAGCTAGTATCACCCTGACACCCAAACCAGACAAAAACACATCAAAGAAAGAAAACTCCAGACCAATATCCTTGATGAACATAGAAACAAAATTTATTAATAAAGTGCTAGCAAATCACGTACAAACACACATTAAAAAGATAGTGCACCATAACCAAATGTGTTTTATCCTAGGGATACAAGCTTGTTTCAACAGAAATCAATAAATGTAATACATCACATAATAGACTTAAAGACAAGAATCAAATGAAATCAATAGATGAATAGATGAAATCAATAGATGCAGAGAAAGCATGTGACAAAATATAGTATCCATTCATGTTCAAAACACTAGAAAAACTAGGGAAAGAAGGAACATACCTCAATATTGTAAATGCTATATATGACAAAACCAAGGACAATATCATTTTAAATAGAGGAAAAACTGAAAGCATTTCCTCTAAAAACTGGAAGAAGACAGGGCTGCCGTCTTTCACCACTTCTAATCAACATTGTCTTTAAAACACTAGCCAGAGTAATTAGGCAAAAACAGAAATTAAATGGATACAAATAGGAACAGAAGAGTTTAAACTATCTGTTTGCTGATGATAACATCCTATATTTAGGTGACCCAAAAAACTCCAACAAAAAACTTATAGAACTCATAAATCAGCAAAGTAGTAGGATTCAAAATTAACACCCATAAATCAATTTCATTCCTATACACCAATGATAAATCAGCTATAGATGAAATTAGGGAAACTATCCTATTTAAAATAGCCTCCCCCACCAAAAAATAAAATATTTAGAAATCAACCTAACAAAAGAGCTGAAAGACCTCTAAAATGAAAACTACAGAACACTAAAGAAAGAAATTGAAGAAGACCTTAGAAGATAGAAATATTTCCCATGTTCTTGGATAGGCAGAATTATTGTCAAAATGCCCATACTATCAAAAGCACCAGAAGTGGCAACCATGATGCTAAGTGAAATAAACCAAACATAGAAAATAAAAGGCCAAATAGTTTCTCTCATATATGAAAGCTAGAGCAAAGTACTGTAAAAATGTGTGTGGAGGGTCAGATTTCAGAATATAGAGAAAAGATCAGTGGTATAGAAGGAGATAGAGGGGCATGGGGCATGGACAGGGAAAATGAGGAAATGCAGAATGGATTTGACAATTTTACACTATGTAAATGTTTCAATACACCACAGTAAATTCCACCTTTATGTATGTCTATGGAACACCAATAAAAAACTGAATAAATAGAAGACCAATAGAGTAGAAGAGGAGGAAAAGGGGGAGGGACAAAGTAAGGGAAAGAGGAGGCACCAGAGATTTAAATGGAGCAAATTAAATGCCATGATTATGTCAAAATAAGTCCAACTGTTATGGATAACTAAAATGCATTAATAAAAGCATTTAAAAATTAGGAGAACATATTAATGATCTAAAGGTAAGAAAACATTTTCAAACTTTATCAAAATCACAATGTATAAAAGATAAATTGATAGACTATCAAAATTAAAAACTGTAGCTCTGTGATAAATATCCAGAATATGCTACAAAAGGCCTCAATACACACAAAAAACTATCAAATTATAAAAAGATATTTCACCAAAGAGAGCACATACACAGAAATTACCCACATGAAAAGATGTTAAACATCATTAACAGTCAAGAAAATACAAATTAAAAAACACTACATTAATGTATACCTTATTAGAATGGATAAAAAAAATTGAGGGGGAAGAAATAATATATAATGCCTGCTGGTGATGATGGATAACAAAGTAGATCATTATAGAAAGAGATTCAAGATGACTGAATATAGATGTTGTTATGGGTTGGATGTGAGATGTCCCCCAAGAGCTCATCCATAAGACAATGCAAGAAGGTTCAGAGGAGAAGAGATTGGGTTGTGAGAGTCTTAACCAAATCAGTTAATTAAGCCCCTGATGGGATTAACTAAGAGGAAACTGAAGGCAGGTGGGGTGTGGCTGGAAGAGGTGGGGCATTAGGGGCATGGCTTTGGAGTATATATTTGTATCTAGCAAGTGCAGATGTTACTTTCTGATCATCATGTGAACTGCTTTCTTCTGCCACACTTTTCTGCCATGATGTTCAGCCTCACTTTGAACCCCAAGGAATGGAGTCTGCTGTCTATGGACTGAGACCCCTGAGCCCCCAAATGAACTTTTCCTCTTCTAAATTGTTTCGGGCAGGTGTTTTATTTGCAGCCACCAACAAAGCTGATTAAAACAAATGTCCTGTGTGTGACTGCCACAGAGAACAACCAGGATGTAAAAGGAAAAACTATAGAGGAGATTGAGGGAGGAGTTTGGATATCAGCCAAAAAGTGATGGAAACCCTAAAATAGCACGGAGAATCAGAAAGTCAACCTAGACAATAGAACAAAGCGAATTGCAACTTCAACCCTAGTTTTCTGGATGCGGGAACTCCACCTTGCTGGGTAAAGGTAAGCAGAAAAGTACCAGCAACCCCCTTCAATGTAGCAGACCAACAGTTCTAACTGCAGAATAATACCAATCCTTATAGGATTTAAATACATTTTGGCAAGCTAGCTGATCTGAGTGATTACTTTGCTCCAAAGAAAGAATTCACATTGGATCTTTCTCACCCCTAGAACCCAAGATCCTACAACAATTATTTATAGATATCATCCTGCCTTAGGAACCAGCAGTAACTTCCCTGATACCACCCAAAGCCTTGGGCCTGTGCAAGTTTCACAAAGGTAAAGACAGGTTGCTAAGTGTTCTACAGCTTCAGGACCAGTGGTTGCCAGAAACAAGAGCCCATGTCTAATGCACACTTATCTCACAGGAATGAAGGAAGATCTTCTCCTACTCCATGGCCTTAGGACTATAACCATTGGTACAAAAAAAAACCCCAGAAACACTGGCACTTTTCTCTTGGGACTAGGAAAACTTTTCACTTGTGACCTATAGCTCCAGGACCATGAATGCCAATACCAAAAGCCTTGGCCCCAAAAGTGCTTATCCCATAGAACCTAGTGACATTCCCATCCATGTCATGCCCCCCTGGGACCACAGATACTAAAATCATGAACCAAAGTGCCACCCACCCTAGACCTGCAAGACCTAGGGAAGTTCTCTTTCATGTCATCCACATCAAGGAGCACAGATCTCAGCACCTGCTCATTCCATGTGAAACCTAGGAAAGTTCTTCTCCACCTCTCATGGCTTTAGGACCAAAAATACTAGAGCCCAATATTCCAGCATCATCCACACTTGTTCTTTGGGACAATGAACAAGGTCTCATCTGGGTCCCAAGTCTCAAGAAAAGTGGCTACCAGTGATACAAACTTCATAACCACTCAAAACCAAACTTCAGGATCTAGAGAAAGTCCCTTTTGTATCCCACAACCTCAAGTCTAAGGTTACTATGCTTATCTTTTGGGGTCTGGGAAAGATTTCATTCCATCCTTTGGTTTCAGAATTATAGCTACTAGTGAGACAAGTACCTATATCTCTCACATTTATACTGAGTAGACTGAGGAAGTTTTCAATATCACATAACTCAGGGAACATGAATGCCGATGCCACAACCATTGGTGTTACCTGTGTTGGTCCCATGGGACCTGGAAAGAGACTTCTCATTCTGTACCATCAAGACTGCAGCAGATGCCATCACAAGCCCCAGTGCCATCACTGTAAGGTCTAAGGACATACACCTTTGGAAGCATATGTCTACTACAAAATCATACAAAGTCTGTACCACTGCAGTCCGTACTGTTTTTTATAGATACTGCCAACACTGATTAACAGCTGAAGAAATCACAGAGGCTACGCTTCCATGCTCACTATAACCAAAGCCAAAGCAACTACCCAATGAGATCCCTATATCTCATCTAAGCAACAATAATAAAATCTTTTCTTACAAAACCTACTCCATAAATTTGGAAGAGGCAACTATTAATTACATCAACTTCACCAGATGCACAGATAAAACATAGGGACGCATAAAACATGACACCTCTAAAGAACACAATAATTCTTCAACAATGCATGCCAATATGAAGAAAACCTATGAAATGCTAAAAAGGAATTCAAAATAATAAACCTGAGGAAACTCAGATACAACAGAATAGAAATTATTTAATACAAAGAAATGAGAAAAATAATTCAGGGTTTAAATTCACCAAAGAGAAATAAAAAATGGGTCAACTCAAATATTGAAACTAAAAACTCTAATCAATGAAATTAAAAATACATTGACAGCTTCTGCAACAGACTAGAACAAGCAAATAATGAATTTATGAACTTGAGGACAGATTTCTTAAATTAACTCAAAGTAGAAGGGGAAGATGACCACAACAAATATGAATATTGAGAAGTTATTTAAAAGAATGAAGAAAGCCTATGAAACTGACTTATTGAACAAATATTCATATGGAACATTTCAGAAGAAAATAAGATAGTTGGTAAAAATTTCCTAAATCATAGAGATATGGACATCCAGATACAAGAAGCTCAAAGGACCCAGACTATATTTATCCAAAAAAGTATTCAGCAAGGTGTATTTGTCAAAAGTATGAGACAAATAATTCTAAAAATAGCAAGAGAAAAAGTAATACCCACTAGACCTACATCAAGTTTCTCACCAGAAACTGCAGTCAGAAGATAGGATGATATATTCAAAATTCTGGAAGAAAAAAATCCCTGCCAACCAAAAGTACTTTACCCAACAGAACTACCTTTCAAACAGAATTTATCATCATAAGACCAGCCCTGTAAGACATACTAAGGACATCCTACACTAGAAACAAAAGGATGATAATCATCATAATGAATAATCATTATCATGAAAACATACAAATGTAAAAAACTCATTAGAAGAACAGGCACACCATATATTAAAACATCACAGTGAATCCCACCATCAAGTACATCCATAAGCATGTGTTCTAACCAGAATAAGATATTCAATGCTTGTATAATTATATCAAAATGGATTCTTCTGTCATGTGTAACTAAAACGAACCAATAAATAAAAAAGAACAGGTACACAAAATAGAAAAGAATCAATCTGTATCACAACAGAAACCTACCAAAACACAAAAATAGGAGAAATGGAAAGGAATAATGAATATACAAAACAACAGGAGGAATTTTATACCTATCAATAATAATCTGGGAGATAAGTAGATTAAATTAACCAAAAGACAAACTGGTTAGTTTAAAAATAAAATACAACAACAACAAAAAGACCCAGCTCTATGTTACCTATGAAAAATGCACTTCACTGGTAAGGATGCACAAGACTGAAAGAGAAAGTTTGGGCAAAGATATTCCACACAAATAAAAACCAAAAATTAGCAGGAGTAGATAATCATTTCAAATAAAATAGACTTTAAATCAAGAACTGTAAAAAGAGACAAGATAATAATTATTTGTTAATAAAATGATCAACTCAGGAAGATGATATAACAATTTAAATATCATGCATATATATGCAACTAACATAGGACCACCCAAATATATAAAGCAAATATTTTTAGATATAAAGGAAGACATAGCACTAATATATTAATAGTTATGGGCATCAACTTTCCTCAACAATGGGCACCCACTTTCCTCAATGGATAGATCATCTAGGTTAACAAAGAAACCTAAGTTGAGAAAATGGACTCAATAAATATTTACAGAGTATTTCCTCCAACAGCAGCAAAATATATACTTTTCTCATCAGCACATGGGATATTCAGTAGGATCAATCACATGATAGGTCACAAATCAAGTCTCATTAACTTTTTGTTGATTTTGTTTTGATTATTTAAATAGTCTTGTTATGTTGCCCAGGCTGGACTTGAACTCATGATCCTCCTGTCTACCCCTCACAATAGCAGAGGTTACAGACATATTTCACCATGCCTAGCTTCACTTAATTTGAAATAATTTAAACATATTAATGTATCATCTCAGACTACAGTTCAATAAAATTATAAACCAACAACCAGAACAATAATGGAAAATATGCAGATACATAGAAATAAAATAACATGCTCCTAAATGACAAGTGGGTTGTTGAAGAAACTAAAATGGAAAGCAAAAACGTTGTTAAAACTAATGAAAACAACTACATGACATATCAAAATCTACAAGATATAACAAAAAGCAGTACTGAGAAGGAAGTTTGTAGTAATAAATGCATAAATAAAAAAAGTTCTCAAATATAAAACCTAATAATGCACCTCAAAGACTTAGAAAAACAAGAACCAAACCCAAAATATGGGGGAAAATAATAAAGGTCAGAACGTACATAAATAAAATCAAAACTAAAGTAAAACAAAAGATCAATGAAAGAAAGAATTCATTTTTTGAAAGAATAAACTAAATTGACAAACTTTTAGCTAGTTTAAGAAAGAGAAAAATGAGAGAAGACCCAAATAAATAAAATCAGAAATGAAAATGGAGACATTACAGTAGGTATCACAAAAATATGACAGATCACAAGGAACTGGAAAATGTGGAAGAAATGGATAAATTCCTGAATATATGCAACATACTGAAACAAAATCAAGAGGAAATAGAAAATCTAAATGGACCAATAATGAGATTGGAGCAGTAATTAAAAGCCTCATATCTAAAAATAACTCAAGATCTGATGATCATATTACTGAATTCTATAAAACATTTTTAAAAATAACTAAATCCAGTTCTTCTTAAGCTATTCCAAATTTTTTAAAATGCAAGGAACTCTGTGAACCTCTTTTTATGAGGCCAGCATTACACCCTAATACCCAAACCAGACAAAGATAAAATTAAAAAGGAAAATTATAGCCCTATGTTCCTGAACACAGACACAAAATTTCTCAATTAACTACTAACAAACTGAATTCAACAGTACTTTAAAAAAAGTTCATACACCAAGATCAAGTGGGATTCATCCAAGGGATGCAAGGATTGTTCAATAAACACAAATCAGTTAACATGATGCCACACATCAATGGAATGAAGAACGAAAAACATATAATCACATCAATAGAAATAGAAAATGCATTTAACATCCCTTCATGATAAAAACTCTCAGGAAATTATGTCTAGAAATAACATACCTCAAAAGACTAAAGGCTATCTATGGAAAAACTCAGCAAATACCATACTGAACATGAAGAAGCTGAACCTGCTCTCTAAGATCTGGACCAAGACAAGGATATCTACTGTCATCACTCTTATTCAATGAAGGGCATCAAAATTGGAAAGGAAGAAGTTAAATTCTATGTTGACAAAGTACATGATTTTATACATAGAAAATCCAAATAATCCATTAAAAAGATGTTAGAACTGATCAATTCAGTAAAGTTGCAGGAAACAAAATCAACATACAAAAACAGGATTTATACACTGATAATGAACTTGCTGAAAAAGAAGAAAGCAATCTCACAATAATCCTCAAAAAAAAAGATTTAGGAATAAATTCAATCAAGCAAGTGGAAGATCTCTATAATGAAATTGTATAAAACTCTCAGAGGACCCAAAAATGGAATGATATCCTTAATATTGTTAAAGTAATTATACTACCTAAAGGAGTATAATTTACATTTAATACAATTCCTATCAAATGAACAATGACTTTCTTCACAGAAGAAGAAAATAATCCTAAAATTCATTTGGAAACACTAAATTTCAGAATAACCAAAGCAATCCTGATAAAACATACACAAAGCTGTATGCATCACAATACCTAACTTCAAAACAATACAAAGCTATAGTGATCAAACAGCATGGAACTGGCATAAAAATAGATACAGACCAATGGAACAGAATAGAGATCTCAGAAATGAATCCCTGTGAAAAAGGTTTACTGATTTTTGACAAAGGTATTAAGAACATAGAATGGAGAAAGGATAGTCTTTTCAGTAAATAGTGCTGGCAACTTTGCATATACATATGCAGAAAAATGAATCTTGCCCTCTTACTGCTACCACACACAAATCCAACTCAAAATGAATCAAAGGCCCAAAAGCTGAAACTATAAAATCACTACAAGAAAAGATAGGGAAACACTTCAAGACATTTGTATAGGCAATGTTTTTATTAGATATGATCCCAAAGGCATGAACAAGAAAAGTAACAATAGACAAATGGGCTTATACTGACACTAAGGAGTTTCTGCACAGTAAAGGAAACAGCCAACAATTAAAGAATGGGAAATAATTTTTGCAAACTGTTTATCTGAGAAGAGATTAATACCCAGAATACATATAAAACTCAAAACTGAATACCAAAATAACAACCTAATTTCAAGAAATAGGCTAAAGATCTGAATAGACACTTTTCAAAAGAAAACATATAAATTGCCAAGAAGTTCATTAAAAATGTTCATTTTTCACTAATCATCAGGGAGCTACAAATAAAAATCACAATGAAATATCATTTCACCCAGTTAGAGTGGCCATCGTTTAAAAAAAAGTACTGGCAAGGATGTGGAAAAGGGGGAACTGATATACTATTGATGGGTATGTAAGTTACTATGGCTATTTTAGAACACAGTATGGTAATTGCTTAAAAGCTAAAAACAGAGCTACATTATGATCCTGCAAATCCACTACTGGGTATAATATATCCAAAGAGATGAAATCATTATACTGAAAAGAGACATGTGTGCCCATATTTATTATAGCAATATTCACAATAGCCAAAGTATGGAATCAACCTGGTTATCCATTCAGTGGGTGAATGGATAAAAAAGTACCCACATAAAATATTCAGTCACAAAAAAGGACAAAATCTGTTATTTGCAATATCATGAATGAAACAGGAAGTTATTGTGTTAAATGGAATAAGCCAGACACAGACAAATGCTACATGTCACTAAAATGTCAGTTCATGCAGAAGAACAGAATGGAATACTGATCATTTGAGACTGGGAAGGGAAGAGAGGAGAGTGGGTGGAAAGCAGTTAAATAATGAGCAACAAAATACATGTGGGGAGGAGGAATAAGTTTTGATTTTCTATAGCACAGTAGGATAACTCTTACTGAAAACTATGTATGATAGTGTTCAAAATGACTAGGAAAGAAGAGTATAAAATTCATAACACATAAAAATGATTAATGCTTGAAGAGATAGAAGGGTTTGTTATGCTGATTCAATTATTATTATATACATGTTTTAAATTACTATAATGTACCCCATAAAGATAACAAATATTTTGCCTCAGTATTTTAAAAAGCATTTCTTAAAGAAATTAAAGACAAATAAAGGAAGATCAGTTATGGTTATGGATAACAAGATTCAACATTGTTAAATAAAATCCTAAAAATTAATCCTCATATTCACTGAAATTACAATCAGAAATGAATATACACACTTATGGCCATCTGAGGAAAGAAATGATACTGTCTTAGTTTGGACTACTATAACAAATTTCCATGGTCTAGGTAGCTTAAAAATGTATTTCTCGCAGTTTTAGAGGGCAGCAGTCCAAGGTGCTATCATGCTCAGATTCTTGGGAGTCTCCAGATGGTCTTCTTGTGTTTTACATGGCAGAGAGCAAAAAGAGAAAAAGTAAGCTCCTTCCTATAAAACCATTAAGCCTATTATGAGAGTTTTGCCCTCATACCGTAATTACCACCAAAAGGCCACATCTCCAAATGCCATGACATCAGAGATGTCTTATGATATAATCTAGGGAAACACCAACATTCAGTCCATATCAATAATCTTTTCAAAATCACAATATGGTAAAATTGGACAGACACATGAAAAAGGAATAAATATTAAGACTCATATCTCACACCATAAACAAAAAAACAGCTCAAGTATTATGTTTATTAGACATAAACATAAGCTATAAAATTTGTGTAAAAAATGTATAAAGGTTGTAACTTCAGGAAAAGATTTCTTAATATAACAAAAGCACAATGCATAAAATAAAATTAATAAATTGGGACTTTATTGACATTAGGAATTTCTGCTGTTGAAAAATTTCAAGACATGCTACAAACATATATTTTCATATATACCAAAAACAGGTATATTTGCATATTATACGCCTGACAAAGGAGTCCTTTTTAGAGTATTAGAGAACTCCCAAACTTCAAAAATAAGAAATAATTCTGTAAAAATTAGTATCTGAATAATCACTTAACCAAGGAAGACTTACAGATGGAAAATAAGCACATGAAAAGACACTCCACACATTCATCACTAGGAACATACAGCCTAAAACCACAATGAAATTATATTACCTACTTAGTATTAGAGCTCAAAGACTGACCATGAAAGCTACCATAGGAGCTCTCTGATACTGATGCTGCTAAGAATGTAAAGTGGTGTCATCTGATACAATCACAGCAGCAGCTTCAAAAGAGAAACATGAACCAGAGGACGTAGATCTAAGTATTTAGCCAAAGGAAATAAAGGAATAGATCCAAAGAAGACTTGGACATAAATGTTCAGGAAAATTTTATTTGTAATTAGATCTGAACTGAAAGCAAATAAATACCCATCAATAGGTGAATACTACTCAGCAATAAAAAGGAATAAATAGGCAATTGTAGTCATTTAGATAAATCTTAACTTAGGATGAGTTAAATTAACCACATATAAGGTAATATGTGCTATATTATTTCATTTATATTAAATTCTAGAAAATGCAATCTAATTTTAATAGTAGTTATCATTACCAGTAGTTACTTGGTGATGGGAATAGGGTGAGGACTGGATGTAAAGGAGCACAGATACTTTTATGGGTTATTTATATGTTCACTATCTTAACTGTGATGATAGTTTTGTTTTTTTTTAAATATTTATTTTTTAGTTGTAGGTGGACAGAATATCTTTATTTTTATCTTTATGTGGTGCTGAGGATCGAACCCAGTGCCTCCCGCGTGCTAGGCAAGCACGCTACCACTGCGCCATAACCCAGCCCCCTGTGATGATAGTTTTATGACTTACCATCCATATACAAAAACTTTTCAAAGTACAGACTTTAAATGGGTGAATTTACATGCCTATGATAATTCAATAAAGCTGTTCAAATGTTTGAAAGCTTCAGATGATGTTCATAGTATACAAGGCCAGACCTGATCTTGCCCTCTCTGTTTTCACCTGTGTCACTCCCTGCTGCTATTTCAGCTGACCATTTGGTTCTTGAGGATCTCATGGTCCTCTAACCTCAGCCTTTGCAAATGCTATTCCCTCTGCTTCCCCATACAAGAGGAGGAGCTCAAATGAATGGTCCTTCTGTTCTCAAATCAAATGTTACTCCTCCCCAAAAAAAACCTACCTAGTACCTAAATATTTCAGGTATACAGGTTAAAAAATTCTTGGCAGTCTTCATTTTCACTTTAACATTATCAGATATTTTATTTATATTTTTTAATAAATTTTAGATCATGTCTACTGTAACCACTAAAATATAATACTTTGCATATGTTATTTAGTTAAAGTGAACTTATAAGAGGAATAGATCTCTCTCTAAACTAGTTAGGCATTATAACAGTTTTACAATTAAGGAGAGATTAATTAACTTTGATTAACATTATACACCCACTAGTCAATGGCACTGATTTAAACTCAACCTTCTGTAGTTTTAAAGCTTATGGTACTAATTATTAATCATCCTATGATACATGCATTCTGATACCAGAAAAAAACCTAATCTGGCAAATGAATCTGTATGCCAAGGAACATAAGCAATGTCTAGAAGCTGAGAACAGCTCCCAAGAACAGGTGATGTCTGAGTATTTATTCCTTGACTCCCTAATATGTGCAGTGTGCTAAGGAGGAAATGATCCCCAACTTAACTTGGGAATATGGGAGCAGGTGATGAGGTGCTATGAACAAAATTGTGTCCCCCCATCAAAAACAGGTGTAGAAGCCCTACTATTAGTGTTAATACACTGGTGTGGGTCCTCACCATGTCCAGTGAAGAGGGAATAAGTAAACCACACAGAAGTGTGGGATGGCTGGAAATAAAAGGCTGAAAAATTAGTATTAAGAAATAAAGACTGAAGATACAAGACATATAGTTAAAGCAAGAACTTCGTGGGTGGAAGATACCTGATGGGTCTGATCCTAACAAAGAGAAAAAGCTTTATTTATAGTGAAACACATCAAATGAATTTATTGTTAGGAAGGGTTTTTTATAATTTTATAACTGTATTTTATACACTTATTTTTTTATGTGGTACTGAGGATCGAACCCAGTGCCTCTCATGTGCCAGGCGAACACAGTACCACTGAGCCCTAGACCCAGCTCTAGAAGGATTCTTTAAGATAAATAAGAAGGGAGAGGCTGTGGGGAAGTTGGCCTGATTAGAGCCTTATCACTTGCATAGTAATTATTTCTCCTTCAGGAAGATGGCCCCTCAAGGCTACTTGGGCACACCTGTGTCTCTTTCCACCTCCAGGGAGTTGCATTTGAACCTAGGGCTGTCTGAACCAATAAATTCCATGGTATCACAGAATTATTTTTGAGTGGGATGTTGCCAGGCTATGGAGGGGGTCTCAGATCAGTGAGATGACAGAATTCTCTGAGGGGCACATCTCTGCTTAGAGATGACTCAGACAAGCCCACAATTCATTTGCAGCTCCCAACAGTGAGGGTTTTTAAGTTGAACAACATGATAAGGGTAGGATTGATGACCTCAGAAGAGGAAGCGATATCTCTCAAGCATATGTACCATGGAAAGCCTGTACGAGCACACAGTGGGAAAGCTGCAGTCTGCAAGCCAGCAAAAGAACCCACACCAGAGGTCAATCATGCTGGCACTTAATCTTGTACATTTCAGTCTCTCAAATTGTGAGAAAATAAATTTCTGTTGCTTAAAAATCAAAGAAAAGTATACAGTACATATCAAAACATTACATGCTACCCATTACTATATGAAATTTCTGCATTTTTATGTCTCAGTTTAAACAGGATAAAAGAAAGAAATGTAGTATGAAAGTCAAAGCATGATCACTAAGTAATATGGCAGAAGGTAAACAGATGGTACTCCCAGGCAATCTACTTAGAAAGCTCTATTCCAAGTTGTGAGGTGCCTGATTGGTAAGCCAAACATGGACATGAAGGGTCTGGGAAATTGTCCTGAAGTTTGGAAATAGAGATATGCATCAAAGGGTTAACAATTAATACATGCGGGCTTGGGATATAGCTCAGTTGGTAAAGTGCTTGCCTTGCATGTACAAGGCCCTGGGTTCAATCCCCAGCACCACAAAAAAATAAATAAATAAACAACAACAACAACAATGAACCCATGTGAGGTGGGGTAAGCACAGTGGTGTCCCAAACAAATTAACAAGGCAGACTATCAGGAACTAGTGGCAAGGTGAGAACCAAGACATCTCCATATCTAGGAAGAAATTGACACCAAGTCTAGAAACCAGAATACAGTAAGCATGACCGGATCTTAATGCTAGAAAGATGGTTTGAACTCTTAAAATCTCTCCTTACACCACAAAGCCTTCCCTTCACCCCTCCTTTACTATCCTACTCTTAAGTCCAGGGATGTCTCAGAAGAATTAATCCCAAAATATGAAAAATTCTGACAACAGAGGGTAGATGATTAAAAGGCTAGGAACCTCAAAGAAAGAAATAATTCAATATTCAGTTATCTAAGTAATTATGTGTACAATAACCAGCATTATAATGTAAATCACATTCATTATCTACTTTTTCTAAGATAAAAAAAGCTCATCTCATAAGGATTTGCAATTTGAATCAGAAGACAGGATTGAGTGAAGGACACTGCTACCTAACAGATAAACATTATGGTATTCAAAATTCTTCATCCCATCAAGTGGATCAGTAGTCTAAAGTACAGAGCAGGATGTTGGTAAACTGTCTTTAAAAGGAGAATTTAATATGCTGCCTCCTTTAAGTGAAAAAGGATTCATCTTAAATCAAGAGCTGAAATATTGCCAGTGTCAAGACACATTTATTTCTTTGAAGGTGAATGTTTAAGCCAAACTTCTCTCCTACTAGATTATAACTTACTCCAGTTGGTAAAAATCCAGATATTTTCAAGATATTAATAATCAGCAATAATTATAGTACTTAGGTAAATTCAAAAGTCTAATTCTCACTGAAGAATTCTTTATAAAAAATAGAAGTTTTGCTTTCAAACATATCTTCTGATGGCATGTTTATCATTGGGTTTGAAATGGAATAACTTCATAGAATATCATTTTTATAAATAATGAACAGAATTTTTCATTGACTATTTTGAATGGATCATATAGCTTTCACAAGTATTGTGTTTTCCAAACGTCTCGAGCTAATATCTCTCATAAACTACAAAATCAACCTTTCTCTTCTTAGTTTGACTTGTTTCTAAATTTGTCTTCATTCTCACATATTGCAAATCAAATTAGATACATAATGAAAACCATATGTTTTTTAACTGTTATCTTTATTAATGGCAATATGTAAGTATATATTCCTAAGCAATATTTCAACAACCTGTAATCTAATATCAATTGTATGAAGTTAAATATTGTAAATAACCTTCAGGTCTGAGAGATTGGCAAGATTGAATACGCATTTTAAAATAATATGAAGAATCTTGACTGAACAGATTTAGCCATTATTTTTGAATCTTTATTAGTTTAATATTACATTGATGTGTAATAAAACGTTCTCAGGAACAGGAGGATTTGATTTTATTATTTTACATTCAGAAGGGGTACTGGTTCTTCTTACCCTATGCAGCACAGCCTTTTCCCCCCTCTTTTCTAAAAGAAGTCAATCCAAACTCCAATGACTTTTCAACTAAAACCACAACAGTTTCTTCTGTTCTGTTTCAGTTCACTTTTGCAGGCTAATATACTGGCGAAATAATGGGTTATACTTCAAGAGCACAGAAAGGAAAAAAGGACCCAAGCACTAATTAAATTTGAAATCTATAAATTCCTGAAATGATAAATACACAGGAGGATGTGGCAATTCCAAATGTCAACCTCATTTTCACTGAACTTCTAAAAATTTTTAATAATGCTTTAATTTTTCACCTTTATGTAAAAATGAAGGTCCACTTTTAATAAAGGTCTTTAAAGAGACCAAATGCAAACTCAGATATCGTATTATGTTTTAAAAATGCGGTGTGAGCAGCTGAGTTACCAGATTGCAATTTCATACCCTTGCTGTACCTTTGGCAATACAGAGAAACCACCATAAATCATCTCCTGGCTGTATACAATTAATTTCATGTTTGTACTTGTCCTCCTCTATTTTTTATGCTATTTCTTTTTATATTTGATTTTGGAGGTCACTCTTGATTTGAGGTAAAATATCCAAGCTTAATATTAAAACACTGCTATGTGATACCCTAGTAACAAGTTGTTACAACCAAATTCAGGGTCACCTTTTTCCACAAGTTTTAAAATTAACTGTCAAAAACTGTCAAAAGAAAAATAACCTATACCTCTCTTTTTTGAATATTAGAAGGTTTTCAGTGGGTTTATTGCATGAAGTCTTAAAAGGGTAAAACATTTCTACTGTCACTGCTTATTTTCACAGTGATTCTTTATCGTATTTATTATCTCCTTAGAAGTGGTTTGATATTTCATCAGAGTTTATCATTTAGTTGATTTGCAAGAAAACCTTTTTTAATAATTTTCAGAATAGCTATTCTTCCAGACGGGAGCCTACGGATACTAAATGCTTCTAAGTCAGATGAAGGGAAGTACATTTGCCGAGGGGAAAACATCTTTGGTTCGGCTGAAATAATAGCATCTGTATCTGTTAAAGGTAAGAAAATGTGGTTAATGTCTTACAAGCATAGTTTCATGTCCATATAAGAAAATAAGTGTGATATGCACATATGTATGTTTGCATTTAAGTGTATACATGCTTGTTTCTAAACAAACAATACTAATACATCCAAATTGCTACTTTCTATCATTTAGAGAACCAAGCAGAAAGGAACTCATTATTGGTAGAAATTTGAATATTTTGCTTTGAACAAGATTTGTAAGATGATAAAGTTTTTTTGAAGTATCTCAAAATATTAACACCAGCAGAGCAAAATAAAAATTTTCCCTCTAGTTGGTCTGGGGATGTAGCTCAGTGGTAGAACATTTGCCTGGTATGCACTGGGCCCTGGGCTCAATCTAAGCTTAGCACCACACGACAAATATTTTCCTGTACTAAAAATAATGTTGATATCCCTTAGGAATATTCCTTTGTTATCACATCAACTAGAGATTTAGGACACAAGTAGCAGCAAAAAGAGGATATCTATGAGTAGTGGGGGGGTTGTACATCAGATGCCAACACTGCTCACTGAAGTTTGCATCAGTGGAATTTCTTATATATGTTCACTTTTAGCAAGATAAATATTATTTCTAATATGTATGTTCTCTGGTTCTACCAAAACTAGATTTCGAGCCAAGAACATTGTTTGGAGACTACATATTATCGTTTAGTAGTAAAAAGAATAATCTCCTTAGAAGCAAAGCAAAGGAACATTTTTCATAATTTAATTATCCTTGACATTTTTCCCATTGTGGATGTATTATATACGAAATCAAACTTTGACCATAAAAATATGACAATTTTTATGTTTAGAAAACGAACAAAGTTCTGGAGATGGCAGTCATGATTTATGACATTGTGAACATATTTAGTGCTAATAAAACTGCTAATTTTTCTCTGTCTTTAGAAATGCAATTTTAATAAAAATACCCAATACTCTGATAGTTTAGAAGAAAGGCAAACATTAAGTGAAGGAGAACGTAATTTAAAAGATGTGTTCATTTATATCATATGTTACTGGGATCCAACCCAATCTACCAGTCTTGTGTCTTATTCTGTGTGCTAATCAGTCTGTTTTGTTTTTTTCATAATGAGGTAATACTGAGTCCATATTTTTTTTAGGGGGGACAGTACTGGGGATTGAACCCAGAGTGAGCTACATTCCCAGCTCTTTTTATATTTTATTTAGAGACAGAGTCTGGCTAAGTTGTTCAGGGCCTTGCTAAGTTGCAGAGGCTGGCTTTGAACTTGTGATCCTCACCCTCCCAAGCCTCTGGGACTACAGGTTTGTGCCACTGTGCTCAACCCACAATTTGATGATGATATATATATATATATATATATATATATATTTTTGTAAATCATGAGTTAGATGGGATATTTAGTGACTCAGAACACTTCAATACCTACAAAGTTCAAACTACAATATACTGTGTTTATCTGTCTTCCTTGATAAAGCCAGAACTTGGAATGCCACATGGAATATCTGAGCTCTAAAATGCTAATAGTTGTAGCAGCATTCCTGTTTTAGGATTTCATTTTCTTCTCGGGAACTGCTCAGGATTTTGGATACTAAAGAATGTGATAAGTGAGGAGGAGTTGTGCTTTCTCAGACTATTGTGAACAGTAGAGCTAAAATAGGAAAATCAAGCTAATTATCAATCAACATGTCACGTTTCTTGTGGCATCTACATCCAGGAATCTAAGTAGTTAAAAAAAAAAGTCAAAATTATGTCTCCATCACCCTCTACTTTATTCAAAACATGTCACATTGCAGTCATTTAATTATTCATTTCAGTCTTAGATGCATAGCTTTATTAGGTTTTATTGGTTCCAAGTTACTCTAATCCCAGTAAAAATGTATCATTTTTGAAATTTAACCAAATTATTTAAACATAATTTTTTTCTTTATAAACATTTTCATTCAGTATTTTTACCTTTCTTTACATAGTTTAATCAAACTAACCATAATCTATCCAAAGTGATATTTTTATAATTGGCCAGAAGGTGCCCATCCTACTTCTTTTCTATTCAGAGTGTTTTGTGGAGTGAAAAGTAAGTATAAATAAGGATAATATTTTTATTCTCTTTTCTCTGTTTTGGTCCCAGGGATTGAACTCAGGGGCACTCATCCACTAAGCTACATCCCCATCACTGTTTTGTATTTTATTTAGAGACAAGGTCTGAGTTGCTTAGTGCCACACCATTGCTGAGGCTGGCTTTGAATTTGCGATCCTCCTGTCTCAGCCTCCTGAGCCGCTGGGATTACAGGTGTGCACCACTGCGCCTGGCTATTTTTGTCCTCATTGAGATAGTAATTTAGAGGTAGTTGTTTTCTCTTGTCTTATAGCCTCCAGGAGCCTTTAAGGCACAAATGTCCCCTGAAATTCTTCCTTCCGAGATAGGTAGCATTTTTAATCCTTTTACGTACTTCATGATCCTTTAAGGTGGTCAGAGAAGCTGCAGCTTCTCATTTCTAATGCGTCTTCCAAGATATCAAATGCTGCTTCCGGGTTTTCTTGTTTGTAATATCTTGTTGTTTTTTGTTTTTTCTTAAATCTGAGTTAATTTAGGATGGGAACAGGGACCCCAAATTCATTAGTTTAGCATCGTAAAAGCTAAGAAATTTACATAATACTAGTTTGCTTAAAGATGTGAAAAATTTGGTGTATATATCTGAAGCAGCTGTATTGTATAGAAGAATCTTTATTTGAATTTTTCTCTGTCATTCAAAATTATACAGGCTGCATGGGGAAAACTTGTTGATTATTTTAATTATTATATTTTTACTTCTATAGAACCTACAAGGATAGAACTTACTCCTAAAAAAACAGAGTTAACTGTTGGAGAAAGCATAGTCCTTAATTGCAAAGCAATTCATGATGCTAGTTTGGATGTCACTTTCTACTGGACGCTAAAAGGACAGCCTATTGATTTTGAGAAAGAAGGTGGACATTTTGAAAACATCAGGGCCGTAAGTTTATACACTTTTATTTTCAAGTAGTGATAACATAAGAAACTTTGACTCAAATATAAAATTTTTTATATATGAAAAGTAGGAAACAACTAATATGCTTAAAACAATTACTTTCTTCTAAGTTATGTCAAACTGAAAATAATTATTTTAAAACTCCAGTAAAAAATTGGAAGATATTATTATGTAAGTCTTGTTTCTTTGCCTCTTTGTAAAATTCTTTTAATACTATTATAAATATTTACATATTACTTCTCACATTATATTGCTACATAATGTGGTCACGGCATCATTTAGCATGGCTCAGTAATTATACTACAGTAATGAATGAAGTTAGTCTGCCTGTCCTACTCCTCAGTAGTAGTAATTTAGGGAGATTCTTTAGTTTCTCACGAGTGGTAGAGATTCAACATGCATACCATAGTTACAATTGCACATTAGTTTTAAACATTCATAGACATAGACATTCTCATTTCTTGTCTGCCAAATCTTTTCTTTTTAATATCTGTTTATATTATGTATCTACATGGCAATCAGTCAAATGAAGTAGGAAATCTTGTGAACCAGATACTGTGGAACAATCACAGTGCTTTAGCTTTGTAGAGAAGTGAAAAGAAACCCCTTCCTCCACTGACTTCATGAAAATAGAAAGGAGGACCATAGTGACAGAGGGAAAGGGAGAAAGACAATAGAACTCATGGAACTCAGCTGGCAGAAAAAAAATCCAATTTAAATGCTGTCACATTCTTAGTAATATCAGTTTATTCTTTCCTAAACATATGGGAAGCATTGGAAAACCATAGTTAGTGAACCCAGATATTTGAACTCTCTTGTATTGGATTTTATTTTAAAGATCATATGATACAGTGAAAAAAAGTCCTGGACCCAAAGTTAGGAATTCTGTGGATGGAGTTCCAGCCTAATCCCTAATCATGTCTGTAAAGTAAATGAGGTCATTTGATTTGGCTGGGCCTAAATCTCATAGAGAAGTAAAAAATTTGTGTCAGATAATTTCTAAAATCCCTTTAATTTTAGATTTAACAATTACATAGTAGTAAAAGAGTAAAGATGAGCTCTCTTTGTTGCATTTGCCAATGTAACCAAAATTAAACACTGTTCCTGTTCCATTATTCCTACCATGCTAGTTACTCTGCAGTTAATGAAGAGATTATGTAAATAGGAGCTGATTACCTACTACATTAGTCATCATCTCATTAAATCAATTTCAATTTTCTATAGCTAAGTTATATGCAAAATATTTAGATCATGTTAAACTCATTTGGGTTGATAATTCCTTTATATAAATTTAATAACATGAATGCCATAAAACAGAAACAGGATAATATGATACCAAAATATGACTTTTGGCAGTAAAAAAAAAAAGTGCCACCATAAATATTTCCTTAGGATTATCTATAAACATTCCTTTTGAGTGATCAGATATATAAAGTAAAAATATCTCTAAAATTACCAAGGATTTTCCTTCATAGAAGCAGGCCTTCCTTTTCTGAAATACCAGTAGGGAAATTAATGAACCTGATGCAGTCATGAGAATTTTTGTTTATGCCTTTTAGACATTACTACTCTTGGTCAATGTCATTTATTTGTATAAATATGTATCTTGAATGTTTTTCACAAACACCTGCTCTATCCCTCTTTGTATGTATGCTGTCCCTTGACCTTGAGAAATACAAAATTGATCCCTTATTCCATGTAAATCCATGGAGTTTTATATATACAAGTCATATTAAAATTAGGCTTTGGAGTGAGAAAATGTTTAGCTTGAAAACAATGTAGGACTTAACATTTTTAGTTTATTTTAGTATAATTTATAAAAATATATTCTTAAAATATTTGGTAGCATCAAAACTGTGAAATGTAAAAGAGAAATTACTTTTCTCTTGATAATTTCAAGGACTGAATGGGTTCTGGCTGGAGAGACCACCACTGCATGACAATGGAAGGGCAAGGCAAGAAGGGACAATTTTCTGTTCCCCTCCTCCTCCTCTCCACATAAATATGTCTGCTTTAGGAGTAGAAATAAAATTGTCATTAGAAGAGAGATTTGGGAAGCCCTCTGGATTGGCAAATACATTCTGGGAGGAGGGAAGATTCTGGAAGTCAGAGGGACAGAACTATTCTCAGAGGAAATCCCAGTAAGTACCCCAAAGGCCTGCTCTGTACTCCAAAGGAGAATCATTCAAAGTATGTTGAGGTCTCCCCTTAGGGGTCCAGGATAGTGAGAAGAGCAAGGAAGCCAAATGGGATTGAGGGCTTTAGTAGGAATACAGTATGGCTTTGACTGGAATGCTCTGGAAGCTCTGCCCTGGGATAGAACACTCTAGATGGGTGATTCAATGTGGTTGAATCACAAGAAAAAGGAAAATACTTTAGCACATTATCAGTGTACAGGGCAAAATGAATCAGACAAACCTCAGAGATAAGGAGAGGAGAAAAGATTGAACATCTTATACATACCAAAATATGACATAATTACATTCTTTACTTTTTAACTAGTTGAGATGATTTTTTATACAGCTATTAGTTTGTAGATAAAAGTAGTCAAATTTTTATGTGTATACTTCATATAACATATATAATGTCATGTTTAATACACTGTTATGTTTTAAATAGACTGTTTTTAGACTGCATTTCAGGGGAGTGAATAAACATGTAATCATATCAGGTTTAAAAAATAGTATTGTTTTGAAATTTAAATTAAAACATCTATAATGAAAATGCTTCTAATTCTCTTACCCTCTGTCCTAAGGCCACGTTTAATCAACCTGGCAATTTGACTAGTTGGGAGTGAAACCATTTCCAAAGCCACTGTTATAAGGGACCAGGCAATCAGTCCATAAACATTTGATCCAGTTATCCCAAATCACTTCTGGTAAATAATATGAAAAAACTGAATGTGGCAAATTAGTAATTTTATTCTTAAAATTTTAATTCAATTCAGTTCCATCTGCTAAGTGTTGTAAAAGATCCAGAGAAGACATGGCCCTTCACCATTGAGAAGGCACAATTTAATGGGAGAGAACAGTATGGGCTAGAGATCTGCTCTAACAGAGCACTGCATGCATACAGCTGGCAGGAGGAGTCCGTTTTTAAAATGTATCTGGATAGGCAGAATTTTGCCAGGTGCCTAGAAGAAATTGCTTTTGCCATACATAGCAAGCAGATCAAAAAGACAGAAAGGCAGAAGAGTTTAGAGCATGTCTGAGGAACAATGTGGAACCAGATGCCTAGAAAGCACAGTGAGGGTACACAGTAGACAATAAGTCAATATTTGTTGATTAAATTTTAAGGAGAGCAGCAGAGCCTTCATTGTAAAAGGCATTGATTTCTGAGCTGTAGAATTCTGGTTCATTTTGAATGTAGCGGGGTGGTTTGGGTTTGTTTTTTAAGAAGATAATTTTGACAGCTAGGGGGAGCAGGAATTGAATAGTTCATGGATTTGAATTCGGTCTAGACTGGTAACAGAAGTTATAGTGAGGAGACAGACATTACAACCTCTGGTGCTGAATAACCATCTTATTAAGTAAAAGCTATTTACTGCTATTTTTGACACAATTATTGATGTTGTTTAGAGCTCTGCAGGAACCTCTGCTCTCTCAATGTCTGAATAGCACCTGAGTGTCACCATCTGCCCTAAATCCACAATCTTAATGGAGGACTGTGGTGATCCATTGCTTTCCAGAGACTTAGAATTTCCTAATTATTCATTTGGAATATAATCAAGCTTTAAGCCTTATAATGCATTAGAAAAAACTTACACTGAGTATCATCAAAGGCTGCAATTTGCTGGGTTTTGACAGAAAAACATGTCACACCTTTGTGATCAGGATTGTCTGCTAAAAAAAAAAACTATCCTTTACATTGTGAACTCTCCATTGTAAAGTTGCTGCATTACAACTATACAGGCCACCAAGCCAGGGTGCCATGCAACTGTGCTATTTGCAGGGACCTTTATATTTACCCAATTCTCTGGTTAAAGCAATATTGAGAACAAAAATGTAGAAGGTACAGTGGGGATTTTTGCCTCCTTTTTAATGAGGAAACTGAAGAGTAAGACTTTTTCAGACCACACACATGAATTTTAAATTGGGGTAACAAGTTTAAATGTAATGCAATTTGAAATTACAGTACATTGCTTCTCCTTTAAAAATCATACCTTGTTCGTATTCACTGACTACTTATTATTGTCTAGTCCTACATTGGGGGAAACAAAAATAAAAGGAAGCTTTGATCCCAGTCTTCAGGAAGCACAAAATGGTACAGAATATGAAGTAATTCAAGAAAAATCTGACCACAGGAAAACTACTGCTATTTTTTTAAATTATAGCCAAATATTGTTAGAGACCAGAAAAGAGAAAGATTAATATGACCTTTTGCATTGTGGAGAAAAGCACAACAAGAAATTAATTGGCATATGCTGTATGTCAATCATTCAACTAAGAGTACACACACATACTCTGATTTCTCATAACAACCTAAAGTAATGTTATTGAGGGGAACATGCTAACTGACCCAGACTCAAGAGGGTAGAATTAAGACAGGCAAAGCAGTAAGGGAAGGGCAATCTCAAGGTTATGAGGAATGTTAGAGATTATGAAGAAAGTATGAAGTTTTTCCTGGACTGATACATGGATTCTCAGAGTTACCACCAGTACTCTTTTAATGCTGAGTAATCCATAGTATGTTACATTACCAGATTGGAATGTCAGAAAACTGGAAAATAGGAGTAATTTTCATAACCTGTATTCCAAGAATTATAAATGAATATGTTTTATTTGTATCAATGGTTTTTGTGAATTATTGGGTGGATAAAAAGAAGCCAGACTATAAGCCCCTTAATGCCTAAGAATTTCACATTAACTGAGAAGCTCCAGCCAATTTTAATTTTCCTATCACATACTTCTGTTCCTCATTTATCTTCTTAGAAATTAGCTTCTATTTCTGGAGGATTAAAAGTCTTAGAGTGGAATATAGTAAATGTTCAACTAGCATGCTTCTCTTTCCTGATTGATAAATATATTAGTAGGGTAAAAGTCAAGGAAATCATGGACACAATACCACCATTTACTAAGGCTCAAAGCTATGTGGTCCTCATAAGTGTCTGCTGCACCCTCTTCTTCATCAAGTTGGCTGCATAAGTACCAGAGGCATCTCTTTACTAATCAGGAAGTGCACTAAGGGGTAGCAGGTCTACCAAAGGCACACATTCTCTTTGGCTCATTCTGTTCATTAGTCATATTCATATGTCTAAATATCATAGCCCCCTAGACTCTGAGCCCTACACTCTTAACCATCTGGCACAGGATTTATCCTTCCTCAGTAGTTCAGCTCCTGCCTCACTCTGAATCTCGGAAACCTGGTAGTCCACCAACTTGTTTGGTGTCTCTTGATTGAGACATATTTTTTTCATACCAGTTGCCTTCCAATCTTTCACCTAACTTAACAAAACTCATTTTGTCATTTTAATAGAACAGAAACAACAATAACCACCAAGCAAAACTTTGGGGCTGACACAAAGAGAGGTTATTAAGATTATTAAAAACCTTAGAATTTTCAGATCATCCCAAATTTGTCTTGACTTCTCTATATTAAAAATAAAAATCTCCACCATCTTGTCAAAGTAGAAATCATGCTTACAGCAAATAAGAATGCTCATCTTTTCCAGTATGTATATGTGTTTCGTGTGGTCATGTTACAAAATATGAGACTGAAATCTATTATTCTACAACATTTTGTGTATTAATTAAATAAGTTAAACTCTGTTGTTCTAAAAATAGGGGCAAATATGTCATTTTTTATCACTTTCCACAAAATAGCCATTTATTCAAGGCTTATTGAATAAAAACAATACAACCTCAACACATATCATTCTATCAGTTTGGCCAACTGAATTATTTTAGAGGTTTTAATATTATTAAATACTGCACAAATTTTTGTTAAAATCTGTTATAACAGAATCATTTATTTCTTTGCTTTTTTCTTACTTTTCACATAAATTGAAATTTCACTTTAGCATAGTTTTGAATTGAATAAACAGTGACCACCTTAGATGAAATGTAAGACAGTCTCATTGGGAGACCATACTTCATTCCTGGTGTATTATCTGTGGACCACAATATGGTCAGGATTATGGCAGAAAAACAATGCTGGGTAGAGGATCCACCTTCATTTTCACCGTAATTGACAAAGCAAAACATATGTAACTCTTCACTTTTTTTAGTTTTCCAAATTTGGTAAAATTAGTTAATTCCTCAAAGTTATATCACATTTGGAAAAGACAAACTTCCAATTTATAAGTTGATGGAGAAAAACATCCAATATATTTCTATAAATTATCCTCTAATTTCATTGAAGATCAATGGATCAACACTATAGCTACTTTCCCTTCTTAATCTGACAAAGGACAAAGACTTATTTTTATGACAGAAAAATCTTTATAAATAATATGTATATATTATTAATAGTTTAGAATGAATCAATGAATGACCAAATAAATGCACAATATCAAATCCACTCTTTAAATTATAAAATTATCACTATTACTTTCCAATTGTATTAAATGTTCAGTTAGGTACTGGTATGAGTACCTAAATTATCTTCAGAATCTATGTTCATCTTTCTCAATATTTCAATTTTACACATAATCAGTTCTTTTATTTCTTAAAATTACAATTTATAGCTTTATAATTTTTAGAAATATCTCTTTTCCTTTTACTAATTTTAATGACTTAGGAGCTTATCTTATTAATTGAATTAGAAAGAATAGCTATGTGTCACTTTTAACCAAAGACATCACAAGCCAGTGTAGGAGATGCTATGGTATGTTGTCCGGACTCTACTTTTAATACTGAAGCATGTCCTCCCCAAGATACAGATAGTACTGGTAGCTGACAGCTCTCATCTATATCCCTCTCTGGGAATTGCCTCCAACCAAAAAGGGTTGTCTAACCAAATTATGCTCCACTCCCTAATTTAAGCCCAGTGCACAAAGGTGATCAGTACTCAGGGATATTATAAAGGCTAGGCCCTGTGCCTCAAAGTAAGAAAACTCTGAAGGTCATCTCAGCTCCAACACCCTATGGGATTGGCTGAGACCCTTGTATGACTACATCACAGATAAACATATCCTCTGCCCAATTCTATTTTTTTCTCATTTCTTCACAAGTGTTAATCCTAATGGTACTCTCCAATGAATTTTCTACCTCAGAGTCTGTTTCTGAAACCTGATACAACCATAAATGGCAAATGCCATCACTTAGGAAACACTAGAAATGTGTAAGTCATAAAAAATAACAACTCTTATCTTTTGAATGCCTATAAGAAATCAGGCAATGTGTTAGGTGTTTCAAATGATTTTTCATTTACTTACCATAAATACTCTATATTGTAGGATTTTGACAAAAGAAAATGAAATTCACAATGATAAACAACTTTCTTAAATATAAATAATTGTTGTATGTAAGAGTTACCATTCAAACTTGGACTAAATCCAAACAAAATACTACCTTTTATCAAACATACAGCATATATAAAACTATTTTTCAAGATAACATTTTTAATTTTTTACTTTGTAAATTTAACAAATTATATCATCTTATAAATAAGATGATTTAAAACTTGTAAGTATATTTTCACTTCTGGTAAGATTTAAATATTCATGTATAGTCATTCATTCCTATCAAGTTTCTACTATGATTTTATGCTTACCATTTGAGTTTTTATTTTCTAACATTTTTACAAATTATCATGAGCAATCTTATGTCCTTTTGACAAAAATGTTTCTGATAGATACATATAGATATGTATATATTTAAGACAGTTCTACAAGTCAGACTCTTAAAAGGTTAATCATTTAGAGTTTATTACAACATTTTTTATTATATGATTAAGACTATTAAATTTAAAAAAAACTGTGGACAAATTAAATTTAGTATAGTTTACTTGAGGAAAGAATGATTTATGAATCAGGTAGTACTCAGAACCAAAAGTTCAGAGAGTTCTACTAAGCAATGTGAGCAGCAAGCTTTTATAGACAAAAGTAAACTAGAACAATCATCTAATTGACAATTGATAGTCATCTGCCTTATTTTGGGCAAGATATGATAAATTAGTTACAAATGATTGGCTGAAATGCAGCTCTTCCTAACAAGGATAAACTAAGTTAGGATTCCACCTTGTTTACATATTAAGTTAGGTTGTAGTTCAATACATAGGAACTCAAAATATGGAAGCAACCTCAAGCCAAATTTAATATGAGAAGACCTGAACTGAAATATTTAAGTTGAATTTAACATCTTGAAAGGAACTTTTAACACTTCTTCTCCAATATGAATCATTTTTTCATTCCCACAACTTTGTGAGTCAGGCAAGTTTTATTCAGATCAGAAACCAAATCCCAGGAAGGAAGAGCGGTAAAGGGCCTCGCTACCCAGGGCCTGAGCAACAGAGGCCCGTTTATGATACAGGCACAATTTCCGCATAGGGTTCTTTAAGACCTCATTGCCATGAATGATATTGCAAATCTGGTTTCTTGTCTCAAGGCACAGATAAGAATGACTAAAACTAGCTATGATTCTTCACTGTGGCTTACTGAAAACTGGCCATAAAGAGATTGTAATTCTGATCTTCAATCTCACCTTTGTAGCTATGTAAATGAGCCCAGTTTTATGTCACTTGATCACTATTAAAACATTCAAATCACATGTTCAGTAAGATAAAATCATCAAATTGTTTAAAAGTTACTAAGAATGCATTGAAAAATATCTTAAAATATCCTACTACACTTGCTTCTTCAGATGTTCTGTGGGTGTGTTTTCCCATTAATTAAAGCTCACTTTTCTATATGCTTTGTTTCATTATATAGCATGTGAACCCATTTTTATCAATTTCCCTTTTTAGTCTTCTAAAGATTCTCTCAAACTGGATGTGAAATGCAATATGTTATATTACTTTTACAGCTAAACTTCAGGCAAAGATCGTAGACTACAAAGATTTCAACTGGTCTTCTAAAGAAAACATTGTTTCCACATCTGAGGCATTAAAAATCCTATCTGTCCTTAACAGCATTTTTTGGTTTCATGTCAGTGTTGGGTCACCAAAATCCAGTTCTCAAGTCACATCACTGGAAAGGTCTCAGATTCTTAGTTTCCTCACCTTAAGATGCAGTAAATTTTTCAAGTCCTATTAATTATGTCTTAAATTTTGATTCCTCCTCTCCAGTATTAGGATCAAAGTCCTATTCTTGACATTTATTTCTATTCAGTACCCATTAGACTGGAATCACAATCACCATGATGTTTCTACAGTACAGTTTTATCATAGCACACTTCCCCATCTCAGATGAGAACATAAATATATACAAACACACACATATTCCCCATCCTGGATCCAACTCCAGCCTTCTTATCAAACTTCAACTTCTGGCATTTCCGCTTTACACTTTATTTTACAACAATGCATAATAGTTTCTAAAAAATACCATGTTTCAGAGGGTAATACACTGCCAAGAATAACTCTTCCCTGACTTGCTCTTGTCAACTTTGCAAACTCCTACATTTCCCTCAATTCAGCTTGAATCCTTCCCAGTGTTTCCATCACCCCTTATGCACCCCTCCACCGGAGCAAGTATCAAACACTACCATAAATGTTCACTTCATTATTTCCCCTTCTAGACTTTACAATTCCAGAAGTTAAGAGCATGTTTATTTCTCAGCACAGTATCCAGTGCATACTAAAGCCTAAAAATTATGCATAGTAACTCAGCATAGGTAGGCAGGAGTGTATGGACTAAAATCCATTCATAAGAGTAGGTCACCAAGAAACAAATGTCGTGTATGATAGCTAAATATTTTTCAAAAATATTTTAGTTAACAGAGGAAATTTTATAACTTGTTATAATTATAGAGGATGTTAATGGATTAATAATATTTACTTTGCCCCATACCAATAATTATTTTAATAATATGATGAAAGTATATTTTTTCTGTGTATATAATTATTACAGTTCTTAATAAAAATATAATGGATTGTAAGTAATCATTTTGAAGAATGCTGATATGTTTTACAGGCTTTGAATAATTCTAAAAGAATGTCGTGTGTGTGTGTTTGTATGTGTATCAAGGGTATATGATTTAACCCGCAGAGTGATTAAATATATGATACAAAAAGGCCCTTATTGGAAAAATATACAAAAGATTTTTCTTTTTAACTTTTGAAAGCCATGATAAATAAAGGACTATTATTTAAGTTTGGGGATTTTTACAAGCAAGCACAGTACACTTTTACTTTTTAGAATATTATTGATATATAAGTATTGCATTATAGATTGATACATTGTTTCTCAAATGACAGAGTTGGGTTTATGAGGGACCATTGTTCCTAAGACACCTTTGAAATTCTTCTTTAAGAATTTCTCTCTATGCATCTGTTTTGTATTAAATTCTAAAGGATGCCTAAGTGTTATCACATCTTTAGCTTTTAGCTTTTCAAAATCCTCTAGTTTGTTTTCATGGACTATTTTTAACTTATTACAATGTAGGAGTCTAAATTAAAAACTCAGACAACATCTCAATGTTGTTCTCTCCTTCAGAAGAGTAGGAAGAGAAAATTTTAGAAATAACTATTGGACTACTACTATTCATTCCTTTATCTAATAATAGTTATAAATAGAAAAGGTCGACAGAATTCAGAAAGTATGACACTTTTATCTTTAATGAATAACTGATGGGTCTAAGGAATATTTATTAGTGTACAATATAGGAATTCTGAATTTATCTCATTTCCACCAAGACTAATTGAGCACCTATCCACTGGTAAGGAACATAGGATTCTGTAATAATTAATAACGAAGATTCCATGGGAGGTATGTTGATACAAGTAAGATCTAGTGCTGTCTTTAAGAAGTCTAGAGTATTACAGGGGAGCAGAAATCTAAAGACATACAAGCAGTGGAAGAAGTATATTCAGGTAGCTCAGTTACACATTATCAAGCCTATGGAAGCACAGCAAGCTTCAAAAACCAAATAACAGCTGAGTCTTTTCTTAACAAGGAAGCAGGAATTTTGTAGGCAAAGCAGGGACAAGAAGCAGAAATGAACAGGTATTACAGGTAGAAGCTGAGCATCACATAGAAGATATATTGAGGTTTCCAAAAACAACTTATGATTTTACAGTAAATGCTACCTTCATTCAGTATATGACCATAGTAATCCTATTTTAAATATGTTTTTTCCTTTTCCTATTACCATGAAAGTTAAGTAAATAAACACACTTTTTCTTAGTTTCAATTATAGGAAGTTACAAACACCTAGCAAAAGTAAAGAGGCCAGAAGTTCTCAAATTAAACACAAGGACAAATTGTATGACATTTAGCATAAATGTGTTTTACATAAATTAACATGTTGCTTGAAATTTTCTGTGGAGTCTACAAAATAGAAATTAACTGTTAACAATAAGATTCAATATTCAGGGCCATTGAAATAATTCCCTGAGAACTGTGTGACTTTTTCAAGCTACTTGTTTTCTAGCACTAAAATACATTTGAGAAAAACAGAGACTAAGATCAGGTCTTCTGCTTTCTACCACATTTATTCCTTTACTAAACTATAAATTTTTTCAGGAAAGCAATATTTATCTTGCTCACAATACTCAGCACCTGGGAACACACCTGGCTCATATATTTGCTAAATAAAATATATTTTAAACAAACATTTGTAAAGTTGATTGTATCGGCCAATAGAATTTTGTATTCTCAAATATAGGCACATCCTCATTTTTATCTGCTAAATGACATCACGAAAATAGATATATCAGAAAAAAAATTAATGCATTTATTCACTTTACAAATACTTAATAATTACCTGTAATATGTACACTCCTGTCTGGGGCAGGGAATAAATGATTGAATTAGACATGGTCTCTCCTTTCTACAGTTCTTTGTAGAGTTTAGCTGACTTTAAACAACTAGTTAATATTATGATAAGCTTTGTAGTATTGGGACATTATATTGATGAGAGAAATAAACTCCAGAAACAAAATTTGAATTACTAACCAGCTATGTCATTAATAGAAAGGCTTGTTTTTAAAATCAGTGTTCAACTGAATTCAACTAAGCTTATTAATAAAGATTATTAAATCAACTAGGATAGCATAGGGTAATCTGATAAAATTTAAATTACATCAAAATCAGCTGTTTCTCATTATGTACATTACATGTTCTATAAAACTGAAAGAATTTATAATTTTGAAACAAAGCTAAATATTTTAGAATGCATTACTTATGAAGGTACAACACTATACTAAATTGTTCAAGGACTACCCATCAGGAAGTCTAACTGAAACTACAAAATGCCATTTCATCCTTTTTAACCTTTGATAGCACCACAGATCAATACAGCATGTTGAAAAAAAATCTATTAAAATATTTGTAATAGTACTTGCAATAGTATTTTGCAAAAGTATTTCCAAAACCTAAACTCTAGTTTCCATTCCCCATCATTTAAACAGTAAGAAATACTGGACAAGTTTTGACTTTCCTTGAAGTAAGCAACCCTGTGACACGCTTTTATCATTACGCCCATCACATCAACAATCATTTTGAGCAAGCCACTATAGAGACTCTGATGTACAAAATAACCTTAGCTAGTGTTAGAGATGCCAACTTTTCAATTAGAACATTTCCATATGCTTTTAAGAATAATCTGGCACAAGAAATTAGGAGTCATTTTTTTAGCTACCCATTTTTTTTGTTTTGTTTTGTCCACATTACTATTTCCAACCATATTTAGTCTCAAATCAAAACCGACTAGAATAACCCTTTGATTTGTTTCATTTTTTTTTCATTATTAAAAAATAATTTTATTTATGCCTTGGAATACCTTTTAATGTTTACTTGTTGGGTATCACATTTCTCTTGTTGATGAATGAAATCTTAGGAGCTGCTCATTAATTTTCCCATCAATTCTAAACAAAAACAAACAAGCAAACAAACAAAAGAGCCCATAGATAAAATGCAAAAGACTTACAATATTATAATACTGTATATTTATATTATAATATAAAGAATTCGAAGATGAATCAGGGATGTAGCTCAGGGATAGAACAGCTGCCTGCCATGCACAAAGTCTTAGACTTGATTTCGAGTATCACCAAAAAGAAGAAAAGAAAGAAAGAAAGAAAAAATTCCAAATTTGACGAGATTTGTTTCATTTTTATATTTTAGGTGCTAGTATTTATGTCTTTAGAGAGAAGAAAACACTGTTTAAATAAAAATTAGTACATTTTGCACATGTCTTATGACATATGAAAGGAAATTAATGGGTAGTTATCCTAAATATATACATGTGAGAATTAAACACAGTCTTTTCCCGTTTTCCCTGCAAAACAAACCTTTCAAAACTTATGGCTTCAAACAACGATTTATTTGGTTGGCAGTTTGTACTGAGATCACATGGAGTTCATCGGCTGGCCTCAATAAAATTTATTCATGATCTGTAGTCAGCTGCCAGTCAATTTCAAGACACTAATTTTGGGGGTCAGTTGGCTTTTGTTGTAGCTACATGGTAATTGGACTACATGTTTCTCACTATCTACCAGGTTAATCCAGGCTCTTGCACATGAAGTTCTCAAGGTTCTAAGACCCAATGGCAGAAGTGTCACGACCCTTTAGGGCTAGGCTCAGGACTTGCTCGATGTCACTTGTGCCACACTCTATTGGTTAAAAATGTCATAGTCTGCACAAAAGAGAAAGGTGGGAAAATGGACTTTACCTCTTACTGGAAGGAACTGCCAAGAATTGTGGCCGTTTTTCACTATCTGTTCTCCAAGCACAATTTTTATATTTTTTCAACTTGGCACCCTCATTCCAGGATCCACAGAAATCTTATTTAATCATGGTTCCAAATTTGTTTTGCAGTTAGCTTTTGCAGTAAGACAAACTCCCCCAAATTTATGAGTTGGACTCAATTGAAGGGTTTTACTGGTGGTTTCAACTGAGCTTATTAATGCATTTGCAGTTAGCTATCAGGTGGCTAGGTAACTGTCTGAGGGAAGGGCAACTAGATGGCTTGTCTGTGTTCTAAGTGGCCTTTCACTCTTCAGCAAGCTAGCAGCTATGTCATTCAGTTGTCACAGGGTTCCAAATAGCAATTTCCAGTGCACACACATACATTGCAAACATCTGCATGTTCCACATTTGCTAATATCTCACTGGCCGAAGCAAGTCACTTGGTGAGGCACAGAGTCAGGGTAGGAGGTTACCCCAGGGTATGGATTCAGGAAGGCATGAAATACTCCAGGGTTACCACTGCTGCAATTAATCTAAACAATTATTAGTGCCAAATAATCCTCAACTTCAAGTTATAACATCATTCTTTATACTAAATTAAAATATAGATTATATGTATGATGCTATATGGGGAAGGTGAGAGAAGTCTTTAGAAAAATAAGCCTTTGCACAAACCTAAAACTCAACAAAGATGGTGAAATGCTCTCATAAAATTAACTACTATCTGAACTCACCCTGTTTTATTAAGTGAAGACAGCTAAACCACTAAATCTGTTTATACAGTAATTTTTTCATTTCATGTGATTTCTATCCTTTTAAAATGTTAGCAAATTTTACTCAATTGACTAGTAAATAGAAAATTGGCAGCAATTAGAAGAAAATTTACAGGAAAGCAAATTGTAATGAAAAAATTTAATGAATTATTTGGTTTTACACAGAAAATAAAGCTCACCTTGGAGATAATTATATTTGCTACTTCATCAGTCCTAAAATAATCTGTTAAATATTCTAGTAAAAACTGTTTCTAGTGATTTATATGCTTTTGCTATACTTTGATTGCAACATAAACAGGTATATTTATTAATAAACTGCTGTAAAGAAACTGATTATATCTAAAACAAAAATGAAATATACCTGATATTCCACCCCAAAAACGAATTCAGTGGCTCCTTTAGCCACGTTCCAGTTGCTTCTCATTTCTGAATAAGGATATCATTTGTGTGATGTTGACTTTGCTGCAGTTTAAACTATTGGAGACAATGGAATTAAGAGTTTGCATACAAATCTCAAATCACAGAAGACTGACCTGAGAAACACAGAAATTTAAAATAGTCCAAAATTATATCATTTCCACTTCTCCACCTTTTCATTCTATTTCCCATGCCACTTATTTTTATGTATTACTATTCTTGTTAGCTGTGGTTTTAAGGTGCAATAAAGGAGGTGTGCAGACTGAAGAATATTGTTATGTTCCTCAAGCAAACATTAGTATAATAATTCAAAAAATTTACATTTTTCTAAATGTATTAGATGATAAAAGCAAAGACTGCAAATGTATATTGATTAAGACATTCAGGACTTGACAAAGTTTATAATGAGTGGAGTTTAGATTAGGCAGTTTGGTTGAATTACTTGAACTTGAGATTTTCTTCTCTGAACACAACAGCCAGAAATTAGTATTCTATATGTTCTCAGCAGGTTGTTACCAAAGAATACCATAAACCCCATCAAAGTCAGTAACATGACTACACTATAACTATATATGAAATTAAAAGGACTTTGAAAATTTGTATCATATGATATATCCAATTATATTATGAGATATATCAAAGGATAATTCAAATATAGATTTATGTTGGTCTGCACAGAAACCCCATGTGCACATAATTTTAGAGTAATATAACTGAATAGTTCTATGTAGTTCAAAGCATTGTACAATGTGTTTTATTAAACCAAAAGTAAAGACTTTTTTAATGAAATATTATTTTTTAAGCTTTTTTACCATGTTTGATGTGACAAAATATGCAAAAGCTTGAGGAACAAAACTGGCTAGATCTTCAAAGATTTCAAAAATTGTTATAAACAAGTAAAAATACAAAACAGCAAAATGTGGGCAAGTATGTAGGAAATCTGACTTCTGTGCCACTGAAAACCAATCAATTTTTTTAAATTCCTAGAAATATTAATGTTATAACTGTCAAAATGAAACAAAATTCACCTTTATCAAGAAAATGTGAGGGCTGGGGATATAGCTCAGTTGGTACAGTGCTTGCCTCGCATGCACAAGATCCTAGGTTCAATCACCAGGACTACAAAAGGAAAAAAAAAAGAAAAATAAAAGGAAAGAACAGTTGAATGTTAGCTTCAAATGACACAATCTAAAAAATAAAATTAAATGGACACTTCTCAACAGAAATGATATCCCAAAGGAAGCATTTCCTAATGGAACTGCAAATGTAATTCTAAATAAAGACCAAGTCTTTCTTCAGCTTGAGCCATCCAAGGGACATGCAGTTCTAATCAAATCTGAAGATGTAGAAAGTAGTTATAAAATGTTATTTTCTATATATCTAAACATTCTTGACCAGCCATTGAGGTCTCATTTAGCTTAATAAATTTTATATCATCAATGCACATGTCAGATGTTAATATTAAAAGCAAGGCAACATGATTTTAGGATGTGGAAATTCAGTTCCCTTCATTTACACAATTCTGATGTATTGAATAGGTAAGGAGAATAGATAGTAGCAAAGAAAACTTCGTAACAGCTTTCCCAAGATTAATCGAAATAGGACCTTTGTGAAGTGACTTTTAAAAATGTACAAAGAACTACGTCCATCAACAAAATGCTATAGACTACAATCATATGAGCACAGTACAAGACTAGTCTGATATTCAGCAAAAAGAATTATGAACACTTTTTTTTTTTAATGAAAACTTTCAGAAGACCATAAGTGCTAGAAGCAGGATCACAAAGAGACTAGGTTTTAAAGGACCATGAAGTTATAAACAGAAAGCAGTCTTCACTTGAACATAGTATAGTAAGAACAACTTATCAGGCGTGGATCTCTTTAGCCACACAAGCTGATTAGTTTGTATCTTCAGGTGATAATTCCTTAGCTTGCTATGTCTCTGTGGTAATCAGCTTTCAACACTAAATCAAAGTTTTCAATTTTTTCATGAGAATTAAGGTCGAATTTATTTTTATCATTATATAAGCAATATAATTTTATTTCAGATCCTTTGAAGATACTAAAAGTAGAAATAAGAAAATAAAAATCACTTGGAATTACATTATCTTAAGATATTCACCAACATTTCCAACCATATTTTTATGCATCTCTTCAAGCATACATCATAGCATGTATGATACTTTTAAAATAATGCTTTCCTTCCTCCATGAGTTTTATCCACTCATGGCAGTATCTACCATACCTAGGACAGCTTTTTAAGGTCCTAATATATGTTGCATATTTCCTCTGTCCTGTATTTTAATCCTAAAAAAGTTACAAATGAATTGTGAGAGATTTGTATCATTTTACAAAAATAAAATCATAGTTTACATACTCTATCTGCATTTCATTACCCACATTCAATAATAATCTTGAAAAATCCTCCATGTCCATATGGTATAACTCTAATTCATTCTTTTAAATAGACTCAAAATATCCAATTGTTTTCCAATTAACTTTGTTTCTTTTTTTCAAAAATTTATGAACAATGCTACAGAAAACATCTTTAAACATCTGTATTTTCATATATCAATAATTTTATTTCTATGGGACTGGTTCCCAGAAACAAATTACAAAATCAAAGAATAAGGCTATTTTTAATTTCTGATGCCAGACATTTTCATAGAAATTAAGCAATATCATAGTACATTTACATTAAAAGGTGACAGGATTATATAGTACAAGATAACTAGACAGGGTAGCAAGAGTTCTTAGTGTAGACTCAACTTTATCCCTAATTAACTGTATGTCTTTGGATAAACCATGTTATTGGTCTGCATCTTCATCTTCAAAATAAAGAAGTTACAGTACATGATTCCAAATGTTCCCCTCATCTGATTCTAAAGCTCTGTGATATTTTTGTTTATATCCAAAATCTAAATCTAATCAACTCTGTAGATAAGACATTCAATAAGATGAGATCAGCTTAAAAGATTTAGTGAACATCAATTAATTTTAATTGATATCCCCAAATCATATTTTGCTTAAATATTCCAAACTTCTTTAATTAATGAAAGATGTTTTAAAATCTCATGATGCCATTAGGATTAGAAAATTCTCAATGCATATGGAAACCCAAAGTCAAAAAAAACTCAAATTGTAATTTTTCCCTATGGCTAAAATAATATTTGTTGTATATGTAATATCTTGGTAAATGATAAAGATTGCTCCAAAGTTAAAGAAAAATTTACTCTGAAAATAAAAATATGCTTTTAACATGTAAAATGTCCTTTTCTCTGGGTGAAGAAATTAGCACCCCTCATTAGCCAGGTCTCCCAATTTTCAAATAAAATGAAACATGCAAACCCTATCATTCTGAAATCTTAGACCAAATACATGTGCAATCCAAGCATTGGTGTTGTCATAAGTTGAAAGTTGTAAAACTCTGAAGAGTCCTGCATCATTCTGAATGTATTTGTCAGTCACTTCAGTTGTAAGCAATGATCAATACAGTTCATTGCATACATAAGGTCTTATATAGTTACCAAAAGAGAAAAATTAGAGTACAGTTTCATGGGTGATATTCAGTATAAATCTGAGTAAACTGATTTTATACATAAATAATCAGTGAATTCTCTTTTAATAATTCTATAGCCTACCTAAGACTTGCTATTAAAAATTAGTTTCCCCAGATGAAAGCTAAGATTCTCTAGTAATTTTTTCCTCATAAACATATAAGTTGAACAGATATTAATGCACCAAATTACCTTTGCAGGAACTAAGAAAGCCAGATGAGAGACCAGAGTATTAATTTTTAGTAAAATAAAAAATGCATTGAAATTGAAAGGCAGTGGGTTGCCAGTGTTGTCCCTTCACAACTCCAAACAAACTGGAGAGAGACTCTTCCCACTCAGATGGAAGGAGAATGCTCAATATGGTAACCACAGTGCATAAACTATACATATCTTCAGTGTGAACACCAGTAAAAAGGTAATTTGAAAATAACAACTATATAATATGTTAAAATATAACCAATATGGGAAGATATAAAACAGGACATCAAATATTCAAAGTGTGCAGAAAATAGAGTACAAGCTTAAATTTTTTATTAGTATATTATCCTATTTTTCTTTCTTATCTTTATAATCACATTAAGTTTCTATGCTTCCAATACCTTGTTATAATCAAGATTTTTTGGCCAGCCCCATTGTAACCAAAAAGGAAACGTATATAATAGACAAATCTAAAATGATTAGCAAGAATTTAAATCACACTACAAAATAAATCCCTTAACCTCAAAGGAAGCTTAAAGAGAATGAGGAAATAAAGGAACTGAAATAAAATTAGAAAAATAACTATACAATGACTCTACTAAGACTGTTCCTTTCCTATTAATAATTGCTTTATATGTAATGGATTAAAATCTCCAATTAAAAGATATAGAGTAATTGAAAGAAACTAAGGAAAAACAAGACTCAACTATATATTGCTTATAATAAACTAACTATACCTCTAAGACATGCATAGACAGAAAGTGAAGAGAGGGAATAAGGTATTTCATGGAAATGGAATCCAAAAGCAAGCAGGAATAGCCATACTTACCTCAGATAAAATAAACTTTAAATCAAGAGCCACAAAATAGATGAGTAAGGCCATTATATAATGATACAGTGGTCCATTCAGCAAGAGGAAATAATTATTCTGAATATACATGCACCCAATATCAAAACATCCAGTATATAAGCAAAGTATTAATAATCACAAAGGGAGAAACAGACTTTAATACAGTAATAGTTGAGGACTTTAACACATCACTTATAGCAATGAACAGATCACCCAAACATGAGATTTTTTAAAAAGAAAGAACAGAGTTAAATTCTACATTAAACCTAATGGATTTAACAGATTTCAACAGAACATTCCACTACAGAGTGATGTTACACATTTTTCTCAGCACATGGAACTGAGATATATATTATATGATATATCATATGATAGAACACAAAATAGTCTCTAAACAAATGTTTAAAAACTTGAAATCATATTGAGTATATTTCATGAATAAAATGCAATAAAATTAAAAATCAGTAACAAGAAATCTTTGGAAAATATACATATACATGGAAATGAAAGACTTTACTTTTTAACAACCAATGGACTGTGCATGAAATAAAGTAAATGTAAAATTTCTTGGAACAAATTAAAATGGAGACACACTGCACCAAAACTTATGAGATACAGGAAAAGCAGTAGTAAGTGTAGTTTACCTACCTCAAAATTAGCAGATTTCAAATGAACAACCTATAGCTACATCCCAAGAAATTATAAAAGCAGAACAAACCCAAATTTAATAGAAGAAGTAACAAATATCTTAGCAGAAATAAATCAAATAGGGACTAAATACAAAACATAAGCAAAGAGTTGAGTCTTCAGAAAAAAAACACCGATAACTTTTAAACTTAAAGGTTCAAATAAATAAAATCAGAGATAAAATGGGAAACATTACAGCTGACATCACAAATATGTCATTGGAAATTATTATGAATAACTATATGGCAACAAATTTTATAACTTAGAAGAAATGGACAAATTTCTGGGCACATACACTTTACCAAGATTGAATCCAGCAGAAATAGAAAATCTGACCAGACCAATAAGAATAATGAGATTGAATCACAAATAAAAATTCTCCCATCAAGAAAAATGCAGAAGCACATGGCTTCACTACCAAATTCTACCAAACTTTTAAAAAAGGAAGGATAATTCTTATGTAGTTATTTCAAAAAATAGAAGAGGAAAGAATTTTTACAAACACATTCTATGAAGACAGCATTACTCTGATACTAAAATCAGACAAGGATGCACACAAAAAAAAAATTAGGAAAAAAGAAAAGAAAATTGCAGATCAGCCAGATACAGTGGTGCATGCCTATAATCCCAGCAGTTCAGGAAGCTGAGGCAGGAGGATAGTGAGTTCAAAGCTAGCCTCTGCAAAAGCAAGGCACTAAGCAACTCAATTAGAACCTGTTTCTAAATAAAATACAAAAAATAGGGCCGGGGATGTGGCTCAATGGCCTAGTACCCCTGCATTCAATCCCCAGTACCCCCCAAAAAACTGCAAATATCCCCAATGAACATAAATGCAAAAATCTTCAACAACATATGAGGCAATCAGTTCCAACAGTGTATTAAAACAACTGTTCACCATGATAAAGTGGAATTTACCCAGGAATGCAAGGATGAAAGAGAATATGCAAATAAATTGATGTGATACATCAAATAAACATAATGAAAGACAAACCATATACTCAAATCAATAGATACAGAAAAGGCAGTTGATAAGATTGCATATATCCCTTTGCAATAAAACCTCTGAACAGGGGCCAGAGTGTAGCTCAGTGATAGAGCTTAGCATGTGCTTAGCATGCCCAAGTCCTGGGTTCAGTCCTGCAACAACATGAAGACATACTGAACAAAGTATTATAGAAGGACTGTACATGAACATAATAAAGGCTGTACAGCTAACAGTGGGAAACAGCTGAAAGCTTTCCCTTATAAGATCTGGGATAAAACAAGGATGACCACTCTACCACTTTCATTTAACATAATATGGGAAGTCCTAGCCATAGCAATTAAGCAAAAGAAAGAAATAAAGGGCATTCAAATTGGAAAAGAAGTCACACTGTCACCATTTGCAGACAACAGGATCTTATATAGAGAAAATTCAAAAAAACTCCACCAAAAACTTTCAGAACAAAAAAAATTTAGAAAAACTTCAAGGTACACAATCAACATACAAAAATCAGCAGTGTTATACTATGCACCAATACTGAATTATATGAAACAAACAAAACAATCCTATATTCAGTAGCAACAAAAATTAAAATAATAATAAATTTAACAAAAGAGGTGAAAGATCTCTACAATGAAAGCCATAAAACACTGATGAAAGAATTGAAGAGGACATAATGGAAAGACATCTCACATTCATGGATTAGGAGAATCAATATAGTTTAAAAGTCCATACTAAAGTGATCTACTGTTTCATTTCAATCGTTATTAAAATACTAATGACTCTCTTAACAGAATTAGAAAAAACAATCCTAAAACTTATATGGAAACACACACACACACACACACGCACACACACAAATATCCAAAGGCATCTAGAGCAAGCAGAGCAAAGCAAGAAACATTGGAACCCATACACCAATGGAACAGAACAGAAAGCCCAGAAGTTAACCCATGCATCTACCATCAAGTGGTTTTGACAAAGGGGATAAGAGGCAGCCTTGGAGAAAATACAGCCTTTTCAATAAATGGTGGAGAAAAACTTGTGGATCCACATTCAGAAAAATGAAACTGGACACCTGTTTCTCACTAGTTACAAAAATAAATTCAGGGTGAATTCGTGACTTAAAAGTGAAACTTGAAATTATGAAATCAATAGAAGAAAACAAGAGAAATGCTTCAGGATATTGGAATTAGGGATGGTTTTATGGACAAGACCCTAAAAGCAACAGAGAACAAAAGAAAAAAGACAAATGGGATTATATCAAACTAAATAGCTCTGCACATCAAAGGACATAATCAACAGAGTGAAGAGAAAAATGAGACAAAATATTTAAAAACTATACATCTGAAGAAACATTGACATCTAGAATATATAAGGAATTCTAAAAACTCAATAGCAAAATTGTAAATAACATGAAAAAAACCCACTTAAGAATAGTCAATAGAACCAAACAGACGTTTCTTAAAAGAAGGCATACAAAAAGTTAACAGGTATATGGGAAAAAGTGCTTAACATGATTAATATCAGATCAAAGCAAATCAAAATCACAAGGAGCTATCATCATCACACTCCAGTAAAAATGATTGCTATCAAGACTAAAGAGCCAGGTGTTGGTGCCTGCCTGTAATCCCAGTGACTCAGGAAGCTGAAGCAGCCATTTAGCAAGACCCTGTATCAAAATACAAACAAAAAGGATTGGGGATGTAGTTCAATACCCCTAAGTTCAAGCCCAAGTACCAAAAAAAAAAAAAAAAACAAACTTATAGATAACAAGTGCTCAAGCACTGGTGAGGACGTAGAAAAAAGGGAAACTTTACAAGTGTAAATTAATACAACCATTATAAAAAAGTGTGGAGCTTCCTCAAAAAATTAAGAAATAGAGCTACTATAGGATCCATCAATCCTTCTAGTGTTTATATATTCAAGGAACATGAAATCAGTATGGCAAAGTGACATCAGTATTTCTGTTTGATAAGCACTATTTACAATAGCCAAGAATTGGAAACCACCTGTGTCCATCAACTTAAGAATTAATAAAGAAAAATTGCCACATATACATAGAATACTATTCAGACATAAGAGGAATGAAATCCTGTCATTTGCAACAAATGAGTGGAACTGGAGAATAAGTAAATAAGGCACAGGTAAACAAGGACCCTGTGATCTCACTCACAGGTGGAATACAGGAAAGTTGATCTCATTGAAGCTGAGAGTAGAGCGGTGGTTATCAGAAGCTGGAGAAAGTACATGAGGTGGGGGACAAGAAAAGGCTAATCGTTGGGCACTAAGTTATAGTGTGATAAGAGCATGAAGTTCTGGTGTGCTGTTGTATATTAGATTGACTGTAGATAACAAATATACACTGAATATTTCAGAAATCTAGGCAAAAGGATTCTGAATGTTTTCACCACAAAGTAATGATAAATGTTTGAGGAGATAGTTATCTTTAACCTGACTTAAATATGGCATAATGTGTACATTTATTGAAACCTGGCTTAGTGTCTTGATGTGCTTTCAAAATATCAGTGGAATTTGACTTGGTGTCCTTGACCTTCAACTTTTCATACCTGATTTTTGATTGACACAGTTATCTAATTTTACCTTACTTTTGAACTGAACTATTCTTCCTGTTTGAATCTTCATTTTAAGATTGCTTTTGTAAGCACAATGTAAGCAGTAGTTCGAAGTCTTTTCTGACATTGATGTGTTTCAATTCCCTCAATTCTAAGTATTTCTGAAGGTGATGAGAAACTTCCTGATTGTGAAAGACATGTTAAAACAGATTTTGAACCCAAATTTCCTTCTTTTGTAATGAGATATTTTTAATTCAGAAACTTGTTTCTAAACATTAGTAACCTTCTGAGTAGGCTTGGCAAAAGAATTCTCAGTATTGGATCATAAAGCACATAGCTAATGTAGCATATCTACTTGTTGAAAATTGTTATTATTTACCAATATTGCAAAAAAGTGTGACTACATCATAAATTTAAATTTTGAAGAAAAAAATTTAGAATCAGATGCTCAATTGGAAAATACTCTTTAGAAATGCTAACATTAATTATTCCATGAGAAATATTTTTTAAAAGATTAGGTCTAAAAGTTTCTTCATTTTAATTTTTTTCTTTTAAAATGCCTGTCAATATGCTACTCCATATTATTTCATATATATGAAGAGACTTCTATGAGTCAGACACTATGCTAGGCACTGGGTATAGCAGTAAAACAAGTAAACTAAATATCATCTTTATTATAAGAATGAAGTGCAAATGTGGTTGTTACCCACAAGATCAAAATGTCTAGTATCGATGAGGTCCAAACATAAAAGACACACAGACTGTCTTCATTTCAAAGTAATTCTTAAAGTTCCATACAAAAAACAAAATGGGTTTGAGGGTGTAGCATCCTGGAGGCCCTCTGGGTCCAATCTCTAGCACAGACACACACAAAACAAACAAAAAAATCAATGAAACAGAGTAGTCTGCTACATTACCAAGACTTTAGATATTTGAAAATACCACCAGGTCAATACTGATTCTAACTGTTGATGAGTAGGATAGAGCTATGATATTCTGCCTGGTAGGGCTCTGCTGATTTCAAGGAAGCTTTAGAAGTCCTGCAAGCAAGTATCTGAGTATTTTACCACACAGCCAGGAAGGGACAAGACTGATTATTCTACAATGTAAAAACAGTAGCAGAATAAAATGCAGCTTATCCTGGAAGCCAGTGAGTTATAGTATAACAAAACTGTTATTCTTAAAAGAAGAACTGGAAATAAGACTACTCAAGAGATAGTGGAAACACAGTAAAATATTGATTCATCTAAATTATGTACTTTAAAATTCAAACTTGGATAATTCTTCAACTAAAATTGTTACTAATAATCATGGCTAAATGAGGATATGTCAGCTGTGGGTTACATATTGTGGATTTTCTGAAGGCTGGATAAAAGTCCCAGAAAAGGTAAATGATAGCATGAGTAGATGAGCTGCATGGTTTTTTGTGTTACCATGAAAGCAATTCTGACATTTCAAAAGGATGTGCAGCACTATAGGTCTAGATGTTTCTGGTTAAACCAGTTATAAAAGCATGGGCTCCTGGAAGAACCCTATGGTTTATTTAGAGATGTAATTCCTAGTAAGTTTTATTATTATTATCCAATAAACCCATTTTATTTTAATATGCTTACCAACTTTTCCTTTAAGTAGTGCTAATAAATCAAATTATCTACAGGTTTTAAGCCAAACAATTGGTTCCATAGGCAATGTGATAAGATAAAAATTATGCCTATCTCAAGAGTCCAGTGTCCCAGTTCTGCTCCTGTCTCCACATGTCACTTGCACTTGGACAAGTCCCTGACATGTTTTAGCCTTTGGTTTCCCTCACTGCTATAAGAATTAGTTAGGTCAGATTGTTTCTTTTTTGAAAGTAAATAATTTTTTTCTGCAGAGTTTTTTTGTTATTATCTTTTGTTATTATTATCTATTATAATACAACACATTGCCTTTAAATCAGTTGTCACACTGCATTGTGAGCCTTTCAAAGACTCGTTTTCTTTATCCTGCAGTATGTATATGTAGATCGTGTATGACAAACGTTCTATCTCTTGTACAGATTCTGATCAACTGAAGCAATGGGTTGAGAAGAATTTTTAGTTTAGGTCACAGCTCACCTATGTTTGCTACAAGTAAAGGAAGAGAGAACAGTTTCAAATGTGCCATGTATTTATCATTTCCTGTCTAGGCAAAAAAAGACACTGTAGGAAATGCTTGAATAATGAATGATCAATTCTATAACTACACATGTGCTATAAGCATCCATAAAATAAAATGAAGAACTATTGTAAAATGGTTGTTATTCTAGAACTTTCCTGGTGGTCATGCCATCACTACCTGTTTACAGATCATATGTTAATGCATGAATGAGTGAAAGTTTCTTTTTGACTAGTTCTATCATTTTTAAGTAACTTCAAAGAGAGATAATTTATGAAGCATAGGCCTAGTGAAAGGCAATACGATTATTCCATTATTAGACAACAGTATAATTCACTTGAAACAAAATGTTTATTGCCTGTCATGATTGTTAATATCTTCCTACCTGCCAGCGTTGCCTCACTGAGCCATCCTATGGATCAGGTGTTATTCAGATTGTATTTTTCTGAAGAGATTTCATGAGGAAGTTGATCCATCATACAAACCCTAGAGAGTAACTTTTCATAACTGTAATGGTGTGAATTTGAATACCTCTCTTGCCTAGAATTTACTTTAAAAAAATTCTTCTGCCATTGCACTTACAAAACTCCCAGTTTCTAAGGAGGAGAGTTCCTCTATGGCTCTGTCCAGCTCTGCTACTCTAGAGTTCAAAAAAATCCCCATTTCCATTATTTCATGTGTGAGATGTCCTTCCAACAAACTAGATGTAAAAGTGAACAAATTGAAGCTAACAGAGGTGTGTCGGTGAGCTGTGTTTTCATTGGAAGTACAAGAAAAAAGCAGAAAAAATATTTGGAGAGAATACCACATAAATATAATAATGTCAGGCTAGTCCCACATGAAACATTCAGAACATAATATAAACTGTGTCACTGTGTTTTATAATGTAAGATTTAAGGAGATGAAATCTATTTTTCATATCAGTATGTACTGAAAAAACCTTCAAGTGAATTAAGCATGAAGGAGAACATAGAGATTGAAATAGGAAAGGATGAGTATTTTACAATTTACAGAAAGAGGCAAGCTGACTCCTCCTCAGTATTTATCTCAAAGAGCACCATGTCCTAGAATTGGCATCAATGTTCGTGAAGACCCCAGGTTATAACAATGTAAATTGACATAGCACATCCAATCAACCTGTGGACATGCAACCTGTGTTGTCACACTGGGTACCACAGCAAGGCAAGTCATATGCTTAAGGTAATGCTTAGCTGCTGCCATTTTGAATTTTCTAATTCTTAATTTTTTTAACAAAGGTCCCTATTATTTTCACTTGGAACTAGGATCCACAACCTACATAACTATTCCTAGTGTTCATTGGAACATTTCTGAAAGAGATGTGACTCAAACAAAATGAAATAATTGGAGACTTTGGCAGGTCAATAGGGAGCCACTTGGAAAGGGAGCAGAAAATATACTTTCCTCTATGATAAAAGACATGATTGGTTGAATTCAGCATCAAATGCAAGACTGGAAGTTAAACTATCTTGTAAGAAATAGGGAGCCAATGAATATTTTTAAGAAGATAAACAAAATCAGTTTTAAAGGACTAACCTAGCAATAGTGTATCAGATGGGTAAAAGTGAGAAAAAAGGGATAAAAAGGGCATTATAAACTGCCAGTTTAAAAGTTCTTAAAAATGAAAATCTGGAAGTCAATGCTCATGGAATAATTGTGAAAACTATATGAGGCACACAGAAAGAGAAAATATCTTCATCTGTACCCAACCTAAGTATTGTTTGAGGTAATACATTCACTTCAATTCTCATCTCTTCAAAGCCCACACACAGATATGAGGAAGCTCTTCCTAAATTTCTTCTATCAGAGCTGGAATAGAATTGATATTCTTTGAATGCTAAGTCATGTCGTATACCCCAAGCTTAACATAGTAGGAATGAATAGCTATTGAAGTAATTAGTAATATAATGAATAAAACAACAAAAGGAGAATGAGTCAAATATTCTTAGTAGTCTTATGAGATAAACTTTTGCCAACAGACAGAATGGAGCTAAGAGTAAGTCTGAGAAAACATTAGGTTGATAAATTATGTGACCTTATCTATTCCAAGCATCTTTTTACTTAGAAGTACTAGATTAATGAAGAAATGTCACTCTATGCACGTGGAGCCCTTTTGCATTGGTCACTTACATTCATCTTAGATAAAGGAGTGCCAGTATATCTTGCCACTAGAAAAAAGAGAATCAACATCCATAGGATCAGAGAAAAGACATCTTTCAAAAATCAGAACACAAGCATGCCATTTAATTTTACATACACTGACATGCTGAATGTCATACTTTAGTCCTATATGTCTACTTGGGAAAGTAGACACCAATGTGAAATACATGGCACTATCACTCAGTGTTCTTCATGCATCCAATTTGGTCATCCAGGAAATAAGTATAATTTAAAATTTCATTTTTAAATTGATTATACTAAAATTTGGTTGAAGTTAGTCTTGTACATTCTTTCTTTGAATAGCTGTGTAATGCCTAATCTTCATTTTCACTAAGCTAATAGACTGATCCCATGAACTCATGATTTGGTGCCTGTGTTAGTTGACTTTTTAGCTCTATGACTAAAATACCTGAAAAGAACCACTCAAAAGAGAAAATATTTGTTTTGGCTCATGATTTCAGAGGTTTCAGACCATGGTTAGCCTGTTCCATTTCTCTAGACCTAAGGTGAGGTTGAACATCATCGTAGAAGGGTGTGGCAGAGGAAAGCTGCTCAGCTCATATAAGCTAGGAAGCAGAGAGAAAGAGGAAGGGAAAAGAGAGACCCAGACAAGACATAGTTCCCAAAGGCATGTCCCAGTGACCTAGTTCCTCCATTTCCCACCTGACTACAATTTCTACCACCTCCCAGTAGTCTATTCAACTACCAGTGGATCAATCCACCAATGAGGTCAGAACCCTCATAATCCCATCATTTCCAAAAGATCTTCACATTCCAGATCTAGGCCAAAATAGTACCTATACTACTAAATGATCCAGTTTGCATATCTTACCATTCTAAGTTCACCCAGTGAATCATTCGTTTTCTCTTTTTAATCTATATTACCAAATGAAGTATTTCTGTATTTTTTTAGTAGTTATAGCACAATATTAGAATACATGTTGGAAGTTAAATTTCAAGATCCCAGTCATGAGATACTAGAGCCATATCTTTCCATTTTAAATCTAGAATGTATTGTTGGGTACATTTAATATTTTATCATAATAGACATAAATGTTTTTGTAAAATAGTATCTTGTCTATTTTCTTCACTATAAGCAATTAATGTTTCTATATATGTCTAGATAATTCTAAATAACATATCTATTTATTTAAGAATGCAAATTAATATGAACTCTTTTTTAAAAATATTAAAACTCACATCATTAATCTAAATAAATCCTATTCTATGAGGGTTTAGGAAAAATACTGCTAAAAAAAAGAAATATGTATGTTATTTCCTTGTCATGATGGCGTACTATTAAACCTTATGCTAATCAGAAATAATGTTACTAGGAAAATATTTTTACTAAGATTTTATGTCAATAATAATCATAATCCATGCCTCATAGCTTATTTCACCAACTTTTCTTGTTAGGTAAGTATTTTTTAATTACATCTGATAGAATTTATGTACCATGTTACTTTGCTTTACAAATAATCGTTTATATGCATGCTTGGCAGGAAATGGACATGCTGGAGATGTTCTACAAAAACCCTTGAAAAAGCGAAATAAACTAAATTAGGGTATAGAAACTGCCATCCCTCACAACCTTCTGACTGGGGCATTCAGCATTACTTCACTATTTAAAAGACTGCAAGTTATTTTATTGTCTAAATGATGCCTTCTCTAACCATTCTTTGAATGCTTACTGTGTATGCACAACTTTCAGCTCTACTCTGCTATAAACCAGAAGCTTTAAGAGTACTTCATGCTTTCGAAGCATGTCCCAGTAGTCACACATGTACATTCCTTCATTTGGTTTCCCTCAGTATTCCTTGAGAGCGATAATGCAGGTGTTATTATCCCAATAAAGTGATTCTCCAGAGCCCCAGGGCTATTCAGAAGGTGCTGATCCAAGGCTAGAATTCCAGTCATCTAATTCTAAGTCAAATGGCTTTCTACTATACCATAAAAGAGAAGGGGAGTGTGGAAAATTACATCTAAAATAAAACTAAGTACTTATAAAAATAACTATAGCTACATATAACATTGATATCCAGTTTGTTGAGGGAATACAAATTAAAAAAATCTTCCTCTTGGCTAAGCATACAGTTATGGTGCCCTTTAACCAAAAACATTTATCAAATACTTACTATGTACCAGACATTGCTATGGGCTTTACTCACATTATCACATTGAAGCTCTGAGAGAAGCTCTGAGTGATAGAGTAATTTCCCCACGTTCAATATCTAATAAGTGGTAGAGCAAGAATTCACATAATTCTGTGTCATTCTCAAACTTCTATTTATTCCTTAAGTGCTTTCTCCCACTACCTTCCTCTATAGACTTTTCCTAATTTCTTCGGAAAAAAAATAGTAGAGGGTGTTGTTAGCCACAAGAAAGGAAGGAAGCAGGCCATTCATTAGCTTGCTTAATCATCACTAGCTGCCCTGGTGCCTCACTTGCTCTGGGAGTGCCCATGGTGGACCTGGGAGGAGAGACTGCCAAGAATGAAGTGCAGATCAGAAACATGGGCAAAGTGACACAGCAACCTTATGGTGCCACACTAAGGAAGCCTGGGGACAGTCCAGAAGTACTTTATCAAAATGAGGGCATGAGCTGAACCTCAAGAATCGCTCAGGCAAAGAAAAGAGATGAACAATAGAACTAAAAGCTGTGCAATCTGGCAGGTACAGAAAAGAATTCCTGAGTACAGATAACCATGAGACTGGTATTACAGGTCCACAGAATTCAGTTGCAGAAGGTAGAATGGTGCTCTTAAGAGCCTTCTAGTTTGAAATAGACAGCGATTGGACTTTATCCTAAAGGCAAGAGTGAGCCGGCATGGAACAGCAAAGTTCAATGAGCTTCCATTACTTAGGATTATAAATTGCAATTTCGTAGCAGATGTGCAGGACAGTTAGTCAAACTATAAGCTAATAAAAACTGGATGGAAAGAAAAGATTTTCCTGTTTTATTTCAGAGTTGTAAATAAAAGTCACAGTAACCTAGTAATAACTCTAATGAGACCATGTGACCAGGAGATGTAAATGATATAACCATGCTACTACTCTCAGTGTGAACATACCACCTCTTTTGTAAAAAACAAAAACAAAAACAAAAACAAAACCTTCACTTACTAACTCAGTCGACAACACAATGTGTGTGTTGTACTCCCACTGTGTGCCATGTGTGATGCTAGGTGTTGGCACTGTGCCAAGCACTGGTTGTGGAAAAGTTCATTTGAAGCAATGGGCGACATGATTTGTTTACAAAGCCAAAGAAAGCCAGGGCACTAAGACAGAAAATAAAGCAAGTGTCAGAGAAAACAAAGGAAAAATAAAAGAGAGAGAATAACTCCTAAGAGATAAAAAGTGGAAGTGAGGCTTACATTTAGGAAAGCAAGCATCTGCTGTAAGTAACCATTTCATTAAAAGTGCGCTAAATTGCAGAGGTTCCCTCTCAGGAACTGCATACTGTGGGCTGAGATTAAGGATAATGGGCTCCCACATGAATTCTTCTCATTACTTCTCTTGAAAGAACAGTAAATCTACTGAAAGGGTAATTTAGGTTTAGTGTTCACAATCCATTCATTTTACTTTTAATCTTCCCAGTTTAGAATTTTAAAAATATAATGCAGATATAATCCAAGAGGGAAGGGATGGGCCCAAAATGAGATAATTTCAACTCTTCAAATAGTCTTGGCATTGATAGATATGCAGGAGGCTGTAGACTTTCTGCTCCTGATAGATTATGATTGAGATTTGGCCTATTTAGAGAGCATTGCACACTGTTAATTGCAGGAACCAATAAAAGGAGAGCCAAGTAAAGATAATCTATATTTTACCCCCTGAATTCTTTAGACCTTCATGTGATTTTAACTAAATCTTTTCTCCATCCCATTAAGTTTCACTTTAAATGTAATTCCACAGAAAGAAAAAGGTTTGAGGCCTTTCATCCAGGACAAAAAAGAAAAAAAATATTTGGGAGGAAAAGTCTGCAAAATGAAACATCAATTATTCAATTGTAGGAATGAGATTTTACAAAATAATTTTTCAAAAATGTGAGCCCGAAAAATGACTTATAATCAGTACTTTTTCTGTCATTAAACTGATACCAATAGGTTTGTGGAACTGTATTGAAGAACAAGCAAAAACACGTAGCCTTTCCTACAGTGTTATTTCTAGGGGAAAAAAAAGAAATCCTCCCTGATTTTCTGTGGTTCTCCTTGGCTTTCCCATTGGATATAGACCCCATACTGGGCCTGTAATGTGCACATTGGATCCTGATTAGCCGAGTAACCTATTAAACCAGCTCAGTAGAAATCTGGGAGGACAGCGAAGGCAGACACACTGCACATAGTGGCACATATAAAGGAGCTCATTCATAAAATACAGGATTATGTTGATTTGAAACTGAATTACTGTTTATAATGTCTATAGTTTGCTTTTGTTTCTCCATTACAAATCAAAGGATTTAACAATTCCCTTTCAGATATTAAAGAAATGAACACTTAGTCTAGTGGGAATGAGGAAATGAATTTTGTTAGAATTTAAGAGTACCAATTTATCCAATGGAAATTAGCAGTGTAGACACTGGCTAGACAAATATCACATTCCTTGAAATAATTGTTATGACATCTTAATGCAGTCTCACCATGAAGCATTTCCTTATAAATAACTAAACCAGACCATGTCTTAACAATTACTTTATGAGAGAAAAATTTAAGACCCTTAAAAGTTCCTATCATAATATTGACAAGAAGGGAAAACATTAAATACCAGGAAAAAAAAATGGTCAAAAACATAATAGTGAGGAAATTCATTGTTTGGTAAAGCATTCACAATGATGTAATGTTCTTTCCATGAATGCTAAGAAAGAATCCAAAGAATTTCTGGAAATTAGACTTATTTTCATAAAATCCATTGAACTATTTGAAAACAAAGACAAATTCTTAAATAATCTCTAAGAAAAAACATTATGTTTTTAAAGGTAATTCACTTTCATCAAAAATAAAAGAACTCTAATCTGAAGGCTTCTCTATAACTTTCATTAAACATTCTTTCATGTGTTCAATGGTTTTTGGAGGAAAGATTTGAGTTCTTCGAAGGTCTCATTTCAAGCTCATGCATCTTCCCTCATTCAAGTAAATTATTCTTGGATTGCAACATGGAAACTGACAGGAGTACTGGATTTTTTTTTTTTTGCTATGTCTTTACCAGAAAAAAATACCTTGAGTTGATATAAATACCAGATCTTCACTTGATCACAATAAGTCTATCTTTTTTGATAGAGTAAATGAAAGATGGTATTAAGTAATGAAAGGTTTGCACCAGTCATTCTGAAGAGCAAGATCATAATTGATCCCATAAAAGAATACATTCAAAAGATACTGTCCCTGGTATTTATTGATTTCCTTATCAGCAGTTATTCTTCAACTATGTTCTAATCATCTTGCTTCCAACAAGAATCAGGTGTTTTGAGCCTCTTTTGTGTTTTGAAACTGCATTAACAAATATTTAGGCTGACCCTGCTCCCCAAATGTGGTGACTATGGGAGAAATATATTTTTGTTAAATAAAGACACGTGGCTTCAGGACTAGCAGTCTTTCACCTAAGCACTATCTCAATCTGTTGCCCACAGTGTACTTACAAAAGGAACCATTCAAAAAAGCCACATGAGATCATCTTTTGACAGCTATCTTCTCATAATTAATTTCCCACAAGTTGCTATTCCTTTTAGTATAATTTTCTTGCTGCAAAAATCAGCATGTCTCTGAAGAGGAAAGCACTAATTTTTGCTCACTGATTATTTTCCCTATTTTTAAAGAGTTTGTTTGTGCATATTTACATATTTTTCAATATCTTAGCTGCTAAATCATTATATGCAATATTAAGTGTTTAAACCCTTATTAGCAATTGTTAAAACATAACTTCCATGTGTTCCTTAAGATAGGGCATGTTTGATTTCTGAATTGTTGTCATATAAATTGTAAGGCCAAAATTGGGCCCTTTGAATATGCAAAGTTGCCCCTTAAACCACTTTGAACTAGGCAGATTTGCAACATTTTAAACTGGCACTTCATCCCTCTTTCAGCAAGCATCCTCTGCAGATTTAATGATCAGGAACATCCTTCTGATGCATGCTGGGAGATATGGCTGCAGGGTACAGACCACAGCAGACAGTGTGTCAGATGAGGCAGAACTTCTTGTTAGGGGTGAGTATGCTAATAGTGCAGTCTGAAGACATGATCACCATAAATTATCATACAAAGGAATTTAAATGCATGGACTTTGAGCACATCAGTACTGTGCATTTTACTTTCAATTTTACAATATATGTCATTTTTGCTTAACCTTTTGCCTTTGAAAAGATTACATGGAAAACTGCTCCTTAGTAACAGACAAAACCTACAGATCCAACTTTAGGGTCCAAAAACACTTCTAGCAATAAGTGATCACTGAGTGTCAAACCAACTTACTGCCAAGCATAAACTCTAAACAGTAGAGCTACTAAGATAATTGGACTACAGAAAAAAAAAAAAAATGTGTGTGTGTGTTTTACAATGCAAAGCTAGTGGAATTTGCTTCTCCTCCACTAACTTCTAAATCTGGCTTCCCAAAACAGAAAAACTGCATGTGTAAGATGATGACATTTACAACTGTTAAGTGACAGGGATGTTTTAAAAGTCTGAAAATGTCAACATACAGACTCCCTGTGTAGAAATGACAGTTAAGTGGTTTCCAATTATAAGCCAGACTATCAAAGTCTGCAATCCTATGAAGCTAGGTCTTATTTCAATTAAGTAAATAACCAGAACACTCATTTCTTTTTGCATAGTGAAATGAATAGCCCAGGATGAAAAAAAGCAGATCTTAGCATACATCTTCCTATTTTCCTTCCTTTCTCCCTTCATTTCCCTTTTTTTCTTCTTTGTATTTTCCCATCCCTCTTTCCTTCCATCCGTTCTTTTCTTTAAGCTTTATATTCAAGTACAATATACCTACAGGTATTTTCTAACTTCCTAAGTGTACAGGTGCCCAACTCAATAAATAATGACAAAGAAGCACACCATATAACTACCATATAAGGACTAGAATATTACCAGAAGACTACCCAGTGACTCTCCCATTTTGCTCAAACACATTTTGAGTGATATGAGTATTGCATGCTCAGATTCTTTGTACCTTGTCTACAAGTAACAATTTTATAATCTATAATCAATTTAGATTAACTGACTTCATATACATCTGAAGTATTTTAGAATTATTTTTAAGAATTATTACAAAAACCCTTGTATGGTAGATATATGGTAGACATAAGGTATATGGTGAACTTCATCATCTCTTCATTGTATCACCAGATGTTTATTGATTTTTCGTAGTGCATCTATTATTGGCTCAAGAAAAATGCTTTAAAAAGTGTGTATCTGAATAGCACTTATTCATTTTTTGTGTTTCTGTTCAGAAAGCAGTTTTGATCTTATCTCCAAATTTACTCAAGAATGTATATTGTATTACATTATAAAACATCAACTTTTTAAAGTGCTCATCCTTTCAATACATTTCATTCCACTAAAAATTTCCCCTAATGCCTTCTGAAGTTACAAAGCTTGTGGAACTGCAAACCACCCAGCACTCTAATTTATAGAATTGCCTTCTCTTGCTGCAGTATGTCTTAGATTATGTGTATTTATTGTGTGCACTTGTCTAGTAATTTAAAATGATGCTCCAAAAATTGGAGCTCTCCAAATGAATACCGCAATTTAGAGACTGATAACAAGAAACCAGGTATTTTTACAGGACTATAAAAGGGCAAATTTAAGTGGCAAACTAACATTCTGCTTTGTAAGTAAAATTAAACTCAACAGGGTTTAGAACATAATTCAGGTTCAACTTTTTCATGTTCTGCTCTTTTAGCCTTTGGCTTTATGCCTAAGAGATGATAAAATGCATAAATTTTGGAATTATACCCACTAACAATTTCAAACAGGTTGCTATTGTCTGAATATGCATGTAGCATTCAGCTCAAGCTTTCCTTTGAAGTGAGTTTGATCAAGTTGCCAATTTTAGATTATGTACTTTGCATTACTTTTTTTAAAATTAGGAAAAATAGCTTTCTTCTTCTGCCTGGCTAGTCTTAGAAAAATTTAAAAACTAAACTAAGGGTTTTGGTTCTTTATTATTAATAATATTGTTAAAGTTAACAGCTCCTAATAATTGAAGGAACTTAGGTGCTTGAGTGTTGCCATTTTTAATATTGACTTGCAAAATATACACTCACAATAGTTTTACTCAACCAAGCTTTTTTCTCCCTCTCCTTCATTCTGGGTTATAAACTCAGGGCACTGTTCTAGAAGAGGCCTTTAGGACCAAAGCCGAACACTCTAGATTGAGCTTTTTTAATAACTGCTACAACTTTAGCATCAGAATCTTTAAAATAGTTATTCAAATGTGTCTCAGAAAGATGGGAATAGTAAAGACAATTCCACCGGCCATCTGTTTGTAGAATACACTGGTTAGAGTGTCTGAATAGTTCACTTCATTCAATGTTGATTATACTTGAAATAATTGGCTGGCAAGGAATATATTCTTGTGATTCTATTTCAATGGAAATACTGGGAGAATATATCTATATTCTCTTAGATAGACAGAAGTTTTTTTATTGTCTTTTTCCAATTGAAGATTGACTATAACATTCTTTTGTGCATCTTACCAAATCCTTCACTTCCTTACCTGGCCCCACCAGCACATTAAATTGGTGTTTGGTGTGGGAAGACATGACCTCCCCATTGCTTGTTTAGAATTGGGTGTTTCTGACTAGCAATGCTTCGTGATACTTTTCCCATAAAGTATCTTAAGGTCTATCTTTCCCTCAAATGCTTGTTCACATTTTTTCTTTCTTTTGCTTATGGATGTCAGTGTTATTATTCACCTATCTTTCACCATTTTCATCATTATCTAAAAATTGAATTTTCACAAATAATCATCTGAAGCATTAAATCACTTGCTCTCACAAACATAGCACCTTGTGAGCCAGCATTATCATGGCACCATGTACAATCTGGAGTACCATAAGAGTGAATGAATATGTAACAAGACTTTTTTTTCTGGGATATAAAAAGAAATTAAAGCTATACCTATATATCTGTGTACAATTTTAAACATTTATTTAAGTATGCTACAACAATAACAGAGAAAGCAAGGGTAGATAATGACTCTATCATGTTATCCAGGGAAAGGGAGATTATCCAGAGATAACTCCCTGAAGAGGATACACAATTTGTAAAGAACTGGTATTCTCGAGCAATATGAGAAGTGATCAAACACAATATAAAAGATTCCTGAGAAAGGAGTGTTACTTTTTTGTTGTTTTATTTCGCAGAAATCAGTGTTAGAAATGTGTTTCCCAAGGCAAATAGAAGAGTAAGAAACTTTCATGGTTTAAAGAATAAAATGTTCTTAACTAAGCTAGAGTAACTGGGAGCCAGAGCTTGAGTTCTTTCTATTCTGTTCAGAGGTAGAGGAAGTAATAAGAAATTCTCTCTTCATATATCCTTATTCATGTAATTCTTATTCTTAAGGCAAAACACTAGGTCAAGAGACTCTAAGAATAATCAAAGAAGAATCAATAATCTCTAGGTTTCCTCTGAATACACAGCCTTTCCTCATGCTTGGACTGTTTATTTCCTGAATCACAATTTACAAGATTAATCCAACATGTATTTAAATGAATTTGAAAAGAATGAACCCTCCTTAAACAAACTGCTGGGAGATATTTAAGGGCTTTTAGCCATCTGCCTCCAACTCCACCCCATCACTCCTCATTCCTAGCAGAGTTCTACCTGTCCTTCAATCTAATTTTCTCTACATTTCCAATAAATTCAATTCCACTTATTCTTTCCAAGAATATTTTCCTTGAATATTTTGTTTTTAATCTTTCCCAAACTACCTACTCACTTTTCAACACAAACTTGAAGCCATTGAAAGTTTGACTTACTTATTATTGACTTATTGCCTTTCATTTGACTTCCAACAAAATAAGTCAACAGGTATTTGCTTATAAATTGCTGTTCATCTTTTCATTCATCCATTCAATTAGCTCCTGCCATAAGGTCAGCACCCAGAACAAAAATAGGAAGAAATTTTAGGATGCTCAACATTCTCTAGTCTGCTAGAGAATGAGAGGCATTTTTGTTAGTGGGTTGAAAAATACCAGAGAGGTACCCCCAGATAAGTTTCAGGGACATAGTAAGAAACTAGGGGGAAAAAAAGGAAGTTTGCAGTGGGCTCAGATGCACAATTGGAAGGGCTCAGTACAAAATGAAAATGTGAGGGTGCTTCTTGAAAATTATTAAGAATTTTAGGATAGTAAGACATTAATCAAAGCACAGGGCCCCCTGCAACTATACAGGTTACATGCATGAAGTTGGCCTCCATAGCTGTTAAATTATGTATTCATCTACAGAACAACAACAACAACAACAACAACAAAAATTTTAGCAAAGGGAAGGAATAAATTATAGAAAACTAAAGTTTTCTCATCTATAAAATTCAAGTACTGAACCTTTAAAGATTTTATGAACCTTTTACACACACACACACACACACACACACAATTCTGTTATTTTACCCCATGAGCCATATCTTTTGATTTTGTTGTCTTGAAATAATAATTACTTATATTTCAATCTTAATTCCAACCAAACCTATGATAAGGTAGATGAAACTACCAAACTAGATAATTTAATGCCAGCTGACAAAGAGAATTTACTTTTTAGCTAGTTATGAAGGATATTTTGTTTTCAAATATTTGAAAGTACCTAAAGATAAGTTTCTACCTGAATAGAAAACAAAATTTGGTAACCCATGATTAAATACTATACAAATTCTCTTCAAGTTCTCTTTTCTTGTGGCTCTCATTAGCAAAAAGGGAATGTTTGAGAATTTTCTGCTTTTTGCCCGTGGAAAGATGCATGTACTATCAGTTTCAGAAATACAAAGACAAACTAAAACTTGGTGAAAATAATATATCTCTAACATATTAATCTATTTGAGAATTAAAGCTGTATTAATGTTCTCTTATCTTTACATATCACAGCACTAAACTTATGATCCGCGCAGATTCTAACTTGGTATATATGTCCATTTTTGGCACTTGGCCACTTCTGAAATCTTCCAAGCTTTAAAAATGCACATGTATTTACACAAGCACCTTTGAAAGATGGAATTTGCACAGTTTTTCTTTCCCAAATTGTATATTTATTTAATATACAATGAGTTTATTATGCTTGGAAATTTCACAGGCCTTTATGGTAGAGTAACAATCTGATTCAGTCTTTCACAAATAAGAAAAAGCTAGTAGTTACGTAAAGCAAAGCTGGGTTTGCCAATATGTTGGTATTTAGAGGATGCTAACGTTTTCTGCGTAATTTCAATCTTAGTTAATATTAATAGTAAATACATTTTCAAATAATTCAGGTTTAGAGAAAAAATAGAAGTTATTCAGTTGATATAATACTTTGGAAAAAAATTAAAATAGGGCTGGGGATGCAGCTTAGGAGTAGAGCACTTGCCCAGCATGTATGAGGCCGTGGGGTTGATCCCAGCACCAAAAACCAAAATAACAAAATACTTTAAAATAGAGGTATCTCCCTCTTAAGGAAAATTTAATCTCCTTAGTGCAGTGTCTTACTGGAATATTCTATACTACTGTGTAAGTATTAGTTCACTATTACACAACAATTTGATAAGATAATATAAATAGCTTATACAAATCCCTTCTTTTACTAGCTTAGTCTTTTTCTATATAAAATGGTTTGCTTGACAACTATAAAATTTCTTTTAGACATTGAACAGCAGTTTAGTTTCATTTGTCTTACTCTTTATACGTGGTTTTTTGCTTATCTAGAATTTTTTAACAAATGACTAAAAGGTAACATTTTTGATAATCAGGTATTTGAATTCTCTTCACCACTTTTAGTTTGGATCATTCAAGTTACAGTTAACTGAAGTGACCTGAATGACCAAAATGAAGTAATTTGCATGCACATACATGCATTTCTGCAAATACAAGAAGAGCAAATAAATGAATTGTCATTGCATACAGGCAACCCACTGATGAAGACTGAATCTTTTGCATTTAATTCACTCAAAAGATATTGAGTGCCTGCTACAAGACAACCTCTCTTCTAAACACTGGTATTTACATCAACTGACAAATTTTTTCAAGTTTCTTGATGGTAGCACTTTGTTATTTTGAAATAGATTGTGGCATTACCCATTTTGAAAAAAATTCTCAGGTTTTTATATAAAATATTTTGAATCACAAATTGTAAGGTAATCACATTTCACTCTAATTTGTCCCACTGATAGCACCTATTTTTCTTATGCATACATCCTAATACAAAAATACTGTCACTTTCCATTTATATAAACTTGAGGCAAATTCTTGGTATGTAGGGTTCATTCATTATTTAGCGAGCACGTACATCATACCAGGACAGTTCTAGAGTGCAAGATGAAGAAATGATGAGATAGAATTTAGTATGAGTGCTTTCCAATGCCATGAGAAGGAAATTTTATGCTAAAACTTATGGACATCCAGAAAAGGGCCAAAGGAAAGGAACATGCACTAAAAGAAGATCCTTTGGGAAACTTCAGAGAGTACTTTAGAGGCCAGTGGCTTGCTAATAGAACAAGTGGGGCACTGGACAGTAATCCTAACAAAAAACAAGGACCTGAGAAAAGAAAATAAAGGAGAGGGAAAAGAAGGTACAGAGCCAAAAGATAGTACAGACATAAAATCTACAGAAGCTGACAACCCATTGACTATGCTAAAGGAGAAAGGAGGAGAAGATGAATGCCAGTTGTAATGCTTAGATGATCGATGGGGCAGGGGCAGATCACCTACTTGGGTCAGACTGAGGCAGTTCAAAATCATATCTAGAGTGCCAGAGTATTTGGTTATGAGGCATCCTCACTCTGAAAGCTGTCCTGGTTTATGTGATAAACTATGTGCCCCACTCCCAAGAAAAATGGTCACTTTGTCATGATCATTCATGATGAGATTCATGTAATCAGAAAGATACTGAGAAGTGAATGCTGAGTAAATGAACAGCATTTAAGTTAAGGCTTTCCAGAGAAATCTCCATAAGCAAATAGGTTTGTGCCTGTGGAGGTCAGAAGAGAACCATTGGAGTTGATATGCAGATTTGAGCACTGTCAGCGTATTAGAGTCAGAAGAGAATGAAATGACAAAGATAGCATGTGAAAATAGATAGCGTGGGAAATGCTGGGAATAAATCCTGGGAAGTACTGAAGTATCATGATGAAGAAGGGGAGGGATTTGCAAACGAGATTGTGAAATAGCTGTCAGTGACAGATACTATAAGGAAAATCCAAATAAATCATGTCATCAGGACAAAGAGAGAAGATAATTTCAGTGCAACAGAATTAAAAACAAGCAAAATGAGAAATAATATATACCACTGAATAGAGCAATTCTGAAGTCATTGATGAACTTGGCAAGGGTAAGTTCTGTGGATAATGGGTGTGATAGTCAAATTACAGCAGGTGGAGAGGCAAGCAATAATGTGTGAAGGCAGTACATAATCTTAAGAAAATCAGACAATTTAAAGGCAGACAGAGACTCCCACAGCTCTTACAGTGTGACCTTGGGCAGGTGGTTTTATTTGAACTTCACTCATTCTTCATTCATTCAGTACATATTCATCAAACATTTATAGAGCATTCAATGTGTGGCAGGCACAGAGCTAAGAACTAGCTAACCATGAATAACTTATGCTATGGAGGAACACATCGTTTTATAACATAATATGAGGAATGCTCTTACCAGTGGATGGGCAGCATGGTTTGCTCTGAATATAAGCCCTACTACTAATAATTATTTTAAAGTTCAGCTAACATTTACTAAGTTCCTCCTATATGTCAAGCACTGTGTTAAAGACTCCCTATGAATTATTTCACTTTATCCATTTAGCATATCATATAGACACAATGTGAGAGAGGCACTACTTTTAGTTCCAATCTAAAGGTAAGGAAATCAAGACAAAAAGGAGAGTCCAGATGGGCTGGCTCTGAGATAATGTTTTGAATTACTGAACTTCCCTGTTAATTGTCAGGTCATTTTCACCTCTTCAACATTGTGTCTACTAGACTCACACAGTTCCTGACATATTATAATTCCTGAAATAATAGTAACTATGGAAGGAAAGAAAGAAAGAAAGAGAGAGGAGGAGGAGGGCACAAAGGAAGAAAGGAATGCAGTAAGAAACCAGGATAGAGTGACAAACTTTGCCTAGAAGTCAGAATTTCTACCAAGGAGATAAAAGGCTGGCAGAATCTTACAGGACATGCAATCATTTGCTGAGCCAAGAAAGCGAAGAGCAGTCACTCTATATAAGTTTGCAAATATAGCACTTTTTCATACCTGTTTGAAGGCCTCACATTCTCTAATTCTCTGAAGTACCTGATTTTTGCCCAAGTGATCACAGACAGCAGCATTGGTCACCACTTTCTATCTACATCTTGATCTGAGTAGTCACTAACCTTACTCTCTGGACATCTGAACCCATCTTTTGCCAATAATCTAAAATATCAAATTCAAATGACTGTTTTTTTTTTTCATGAATCTTGTAGAGCTTTTTATGTAGATGCCCTGAGTTTCAATAACAACAACAACAAAAATCACTTCTGGACAAGACACCTTTGTAAATATTAAGCACCTATAAATAATAAACCTCTTTCTGTATGATCACTTTTTCTTCTCTCATTTTAAACTTTCTTGCAAACCCCACAATTATGAGGCAAGAACAAAACTCCCAGGTATTTTAGAAAGTGCTTGACCTTCATTCCAACTGTTATAGTTCTTCCAACACTTTGGTATGTGTTTCCGGCCTAAGTACGTATAAATTATACCAGGAGTCATAAAAACAAAACAAAAGTCTTTAATATTAAGCAGATGGTTTTAACCACACCAATATTACAGAAGCAAACTATTGGAAGGAACTTGTATCTGTCTATTCATTTGTTTGTTTGAACTGTTCGGAAAATATTTTCCTATTTATTCACTTTTCATATACTTATATAGACATAACTACCCAATTGCCAACCACATGTAAAACCTTACCTGTTTTGGTTTTTTTCCTGAATACATTCTGTTTCCTGTGACTGTCACTTACATTGCTCTTATGTGGTTTTTAAGTATTGTACTTTGTGAAACCTGGACAATAAGGTATTGCACAGTATTTTCATACTGTATGGCCCATTTTTGATAACCCTAACGTGGTCACCAACAGCCAAGCTCCAAGTAGAAGTTCTGCTGAATGCCAAGCCCATGACAGGTCACATCTTCAAGAAGAAAGGGAAAATTGGTAAGTTCACTTCAGTCTCTAGTCAAAAATTTTGTTTGATTTTAGTCTATGTTCCAAGATACTCAATTTTTAATTGTTTTCTTGATTTTGAGTAACACTGTGCACCACGTAGCCTGGTCTCTGATTCTTCACTGAATAATATAAAACCCAAGAAGATTGAAGACAGAAAGTACTAGCATTGATAAGAAGAAACTTCTGTTACTGCAGATTGAATTTTGTCCTCCCAAACACCTGGCAAAGGTAATGTCTTTGTTTCACTAAGTACTCCTTAATTTGGAATTACAAAGAGAATTAGTTCGCTAATGAGTTAGAGCAAGTGAGGTGAAAGAGTAGGGGGAAAAAACTGAATACCAGATGATGTCTGTAAATGCCAAGAAAAAAAATTACTTGCTCTTGTTAAAACATTTCAAAGAAAAGGTCTATTTTTTTTATTTTTTAAAACTGAAATTCAGATTACTGCTTAACAAGTGTGGGGAAAATCTAATGTGATAGATATGTGTGCATAACATACAATGATTGGCATTCATGAGTACGTAGGTCTCTACTCTCTCTGTAAAGTAGATAAGCAATTTTTTCCTTTAGAAACATACAGATCTACTGGGATACCTTAAAATGGAGAAAGATGGAAAAATAGCTCCCAGCTTCAGAAAAGAACACTTCATTAAAATAGAAAATAACCTCTATTAGCTTCAAAAGGGTAGGCACTGCAAAGATGAGATACAGGGTTCTATTTCAGGTTGTATATTGACAAAAACTAGTGGAGAAAGGTTGGCTGTAGTTGTGCTAAATTTGAAAAAAAAAAAAAAAAAGGTCTTACGTCTGCTTGAGCACTGGACCTAGTTCAGAGCTGGTACTCAGTACATGTTAGTTGAATCTCTGTAGCCTAATTTAAAAATGACTCATATTGTTTAAAATGCCTATGATGATAATCTGTTGACCCAACCAATACACAGTCACATTAGAAAAAGGGCCCAGGCAAGAATTTTTCTCACTCTGGGCAGTAAAGCATGCCATGGATGAGTTACTTGACTTCTTTTGGACTTATTCTCCTCATACAAAAGGTGGGGGGTAATATTATTTAATTTGCTATTTTAAGTTAGAGAATGAGATTTCAAAGGGTAGAATGCTCCTCTGTAAATGGTAGATATTACTATAAGTCTTAATTTTAGGAAGAATTTTCCTTTCCTTTATCTTTAGGATTAAGGAGCTGAACCATTTATCATGATAGTATGTGTGGTCAGGAAAATGGTCTATATTTAAAGGAGACCCTAGTTCATCATCTATTGACTGACCAGCCAATAATATTCTGATTGTTTTGCTCACCTTGTTTAGTGATCGAGGGCATTTTGACGTCATCTCCTTCCTGACCGCAGTGTTTCAAATTCACTTACAAAAAGTCATGAAGAAGACACGACTAAGAAAAAGTTAAACGTATATGTCACATTTCATTAGACATTCAATGTGTAGACCAGGCAACAATGTTGAGGTCGTAGTTCTATGAGTACTGCTTTCATATTAGCCATAATCATCACCATCTGCATTCTGATCATTACCAGCTTGACCTCATGTGAAATGATCACCAAATATAGATCATAAAATTGAGATAAATAAGTAGTCCATATTCTTAAAATATTAATATGCATCCTATGAGTGTTTACATAGAACATCCCCATATCTTTAGTTGAGGGGGCAAGGAAGCGATGCAAAAATCAGCAAGAAGCCTTTCTTACCAACTCCAAGAAAACTAAAAGATTTGAAAATATTTGTGAAATGGAATTGGCACATAAAATACTTAGGTTAAAAAAATGAAACCAAATAGAATGAGTGCCTTTGACATTCATCTTGAATTATGTCTTAAATTTTAAAGTGTTCTAGGTCAAAAATAGAAAATCTCAAAAAAGGGTATTTTTTTGTTTATAAATCTCATAATTTAATCATCTACACCAGAAGTGTCAGCATTCTCTTTTGTCAGCATTCTGATTTGATTAAATGTTCATTAATCACAGAAAACTATGGCATGAAGCAAGTCTGTTTTAATTACATGTTTTGTTCAGGAGGTTATTGGTTCATATAATTATTTCTTTTATGTCAACTCAAGAAATAAAACTATTATTAGTAAACCTCATTTTAAATACCTAATCACTGTTGCAAACATTTTATCACCTGATATGTGTATCAGTGAAATAATGTTCACATACTCACATCAAAACTTCATCTCACAGAATGAAGTTAATAAGTAACATCGATCATACCCAACAAACAAGATGGTCTGCATTACAGACTCTTCCTGTAATCTATCCATTAGAGGGAACATCTGTTCCAGATTATTCAACCTGCAGGACTGCTCTATGTAATGCTTCTGCAAGATCCAATGTCTCAATTTCTCCAAATGAGTTAGATGGTGGCATCAGGATTTTACCACAATTACTGTCACAATATGACAGTAGCCAACTCTTAGTCTGAGTCTCCCCACTCACCTAATGGTACATTGCATAATGGTAAATGCTCTTCCTACAGTTGCATACCAAAATCCTGAGAGTATAAGCCAGCAGTCACCAAAGAACCCTAAGCAGTGCCTCTCTCCATTATGCCTCAGTCATTTTTGGATAAGTTAAGCACTCCGGGAGTAATATTTCTTCTTCTTCTTTTAAGTCCTTTGGGGACTATTGATTTGTTTAATTCATTAAAATATGAAATTAATGACCCTAGATATGCATTTGTCAACTCTTGTTCGTTTCTATGACCATGAAAAATGTGCTTTTATGTTACTCTCCAAAAAAAAATCATGAAAGAAAATCTACATTTGAGAATAAGAAAAAATTTACACTTTAGGAAAAAAAGTTAAAGCTAGTGCCCCACTTAGAGTATAGTCCATAGTATTATCAAGGGTTCACTTGTCCTAAGGAAAATGGCCATATAAATGTGTTGTGCTTTTTTAATGAAAATAATAATTCCAAATTTATGTCATAGTATGTTTGTGAAAATAAATCACAGGGATATCTATAAATTACTCATTTCCATTATTTTCTTTGTCTTAATCTGCATTGCAGAATCATGAGCCATACACAGCAACCCAACATTGGATTTATAGAAAGCTGTGCAGAAACAGGGTACCTTGCATATTTTAGCACCTCATATGGCACTTTCCTACAGGGTTTCTTTAAATCATCTGTTCTTAGAATTTACATAATACTAGTTTAATAAATGAATTTCAGAATAACATGTGGGTTGCTTGAGTTTTTAAATAAACAAGTGGAATACTTTTAATTATTCTTGACAGTTTGTTCAATAGACTCAAATATCTATTTTCCATTTCAGAAAGATCACCCTCGATGGACAGTATTTCTTTTATATCGGAATAAAGTGTGTACAACTTCAACTCATGTAAAACTACATTAAATATTTATGCCTACTCCACCTCCTGGAATTGTTGATTAATTTACCTTTCACCTGAAGTTTGTGATAATTGCCCAGGAAGTGTTTGCATTTTTCTAAAAATGAAACAGAAAAATTCTTTAATAAACATCTTAAATATGATGCTCTGGAGAGTCTTACATTGGTAATGAATGCTTCAGTCAAAAATGACATGTCATTTTATCCTACAACTCACTAGTCTGAATCACATAGCTCCCCATACAGCCTGAGTCAGAGTTCAGCCTTTCAGTGACAACTGAATGCTATAAAATTAAACTTAGAATTAATGTCATTAAGCTCTAGTCTGATAAGACTGGTTTGGAGGAAGGGTGGTATCATTTTTATTTTTGCTTACAAGTAGAAGAATCATCATGTTCTAAGTAAATTGCAAGAGACCAGCAAGCAAAGGATCCTCAGAGAGGGCCACTGTCATTGACACCACACTGACATCTACTAATAACACCATAATAAAACCACTTTCCAAAAGTGACTTGATGAATCATCACAGTTGATATTTGTTACAAAGCCCTATGGAAAAGAAAAAATGTGCACATCTTTTAACAATTTTAAAAGATTTTACACAAAGGCTTTCTACAGCCTCTGAGGGATTCCAGCAGACTTTTCCTCCTTGGTTTTCAAGCCTTTATTCCCTTGACTTTCCCCTATGCTATCTAACAGCTTCCAAGTCACCCTTAGAATAAGATCCAAATTCCTTACTTTTATCTTCAAACCCCTCTATCATATGGCACTAGTTGATATTTCCAACATTATCATCTTTCTCCCTCCTCTTACTTAACCATTCTGCAGCCACACCAGTTTTTTGTTCCTCAGACATGCCATATTCATTTGTAAACAGGAATTTTCCTTTGGTGTTCTCTACCAAAAAAAAATTGCTCATTATATTTACACGTCTCTTATTTATTCCTTAGCTTCCTCTCTACTGTGGTCCACCTCTCCCCACTCACCTAATACTCACTTCATTTTACTTTCTTCATTGCACTTATTACTAGCTCAAATGAGCTCATTCATTTACTTACTTCCTTTTCCTCACTATAATTGTTGAAGTCATAAGAGTAGGGAACTTCCTTCCTATTTACTGCCTTAGCCCCAGAGTTCAGCACAGGGCAACTGTTTCCTCGGTACTGTTGATCAAATTATTAAATGTATGACTGAATGAATATGCAATACTTTTCCCCAAAGAGATTAAATTGTAACAGGGAGATAAATGTGGAAGAATGGATAGAATATGGCACAGTAATTAAATAAATAGTCACAGGCATTTAATATTATATATATTGCCACGTGCTATAACATGTCAATAAAGTATAGACACAGATACAGTGAAATAGATAAAAATGCTGTAGTGAGAGTTTTCAGGAATTCCCTTCGAAATTTAGCACTCCTGTCCCTGTAAGTCCCTCAGATTTTTTTCATAGTTCTATTTGACTTTCCATTCGGTTCTTTATAACACACGTGTACTTATGCATACTCCTTCTCATAAGAACTATTGATTTAAATAGGTACCAGGAAATGTGATCAATCAAATTATGTTATGTACTTGTATGAATATGGTAGAGTGAATCCCTCTATTATGTATAATTATAATGTACCAATTACAATTTTAAAAAAATCAAATGTAAATGGCAAAGAATGATTCACACACACAATTCTGGATACATGGAGTATATGAGAAAGAAAGAAAACAGGAGAGCTAAATAAAAGGCTGTGTGTAGCTCTAAAATTATATGTTCAAGAGGGAATTTTTAAAAAATTATTTGATATATCAGCCACCTAAGGACCAGCACCTTACTACCTTGCCCTATTTGCAGATATAAGGGGCCGAAACTGGGTCTAACTTGCCATGTGTAAATTAATCTCCCACTTGAGATTAATTTACTTGAGACATGAAACCTCTAACAGCTTCCTTTAATCTACTGCAGTAGATACCTCCCCACCTTTGAGTCTTTCCTTATGTCTTACCTGGATTTCTTTATATTCCAATAGTCACCAGCTACACCTAACTCAATTCCTACCTGAAATTTCTGACTTCCTTGATGTCTCTCGTGTCTACTTTTAAACCCTATCATCTCTGTATCATCTGTTTTTCATCATTAGCAAACATCAGGTGTAAAGAATCTAGTGGAATAGTTATTAACTCAGACCCTATAATATCACTTGATTTTACTTCATTTCCATTCTCAATCCTGTTCAGCAGTATCACTGTTCATGTTTTTTTTAAAATTTTTTTTAAATATTTTTTTAGTTGTTGACGGACCTTTATTTCTTATTTATTTATATGTGGTGCTGAGGATCGAACCCAGTGCCTCACGTGTGCTAGGCAAGCACTCTACCACTGAGCCACCACCCCAGCCCCACTGTTCATGTTTGATTCTTCATCACATTGCCCACCGATGACTATTGTTGACCTTTTGAACCCTATTCTGGCTCCAAACTAGCATCCTACCACCTCGGCATTTCAATATCATCAGAATTAATTTCAATTAAAATTAATCACATTAATTGGGGAAAAAAAATCCTTCAGAAAAACTCCACTAGTTGCCCTCTCAATTCTATCAATTTATCCAAGCATGAAATTTTAGAATATTTTCATTCTACTCTTACTTTTTCTTTATAAGATCTAGTGTTATTCCACCTCTAGTTCAGAAACATTTTCTGGTTATTCATTACCTGCATAATTAAGCCCAAACTCACTGCCCTAATATTACCTTCCCCAACCTAGTTTTCTCCACCTTTACAAATCCTGCTGCTCTGATTGAACTTAAGCCATCTGCTGTCTCTTTCTTCAAAACGGCTTGAAATTTCCAGTCTTTTGGCATATTTGTTTGCTTATTCACTTCCCCTCCCCCCAAAAAGGACTCCCATTTTCTATCTTGAAACGTTAGTCCATAGCAACTGTTTTCTTGGAATCTTTGCTGAAAACCCATCCCTCCAGCCTCCATATCTGATGAACTTGCTGTTCCTCACAGATGCAGTTTATTCTCAAGTCATGTTGCTGGAAAATGGCATGAGAACCTGAGTCTCAGCTGTCCTCTGCTCAGCCTTCACCTCTCAAACTGTCAAATTGGCATTTTGTCTTTGTCCTTCCACAGTAGATTCTCTCTTTCATGGTTTGTTATTTTTTTTAAATAAAAATAGCAGTGAGAAAGACACAGAATATTTGCTCATAGGTTTGTAAAATGATGTGGTTTTAATTTTGCTTTAATTTTTTTAGTTTCTAATATTTTATTGATATTTGTGATAACAATGCATTGTTTATAACACTTTTATCTTTAAAGTTTGAGTTCTCTATCCAAAAATGATAATTCATTAAACTATAGATAAATTTTATTCATTTTAATAATTTCTTTGAGTTTTGTATTTACCTAATTGTCTGCTTCTAGTTGGTCACCTATTCCATAGGTTTTTCCAATCATTTGTCATTTTTCAATTCTAAAAGTGTATCTTTGCAGTAGATACTTTTGAAGATTCCTCTTCTCAGGTTGTTTATGCTAATATATCCAGTTTTCACAAAGATAGATTATTACTGTTTTTATCCCTCATAAACCAAGGGAATTCTGAGCTATCCTTTATATCCAAGAATGCTTCCAGTTGCAAGTAATGTAAAGCCTAACTCAAATTGTCTTAAAAATTAGGTAACATATGGACTGATGACAGGAAGTTAAAGCAGGTTAATTGGCTGATTTGGAATATCAACTTTTCTTTAGGACAATGGTTAGTTCCATCTCTCCACTCTGTCATCTACTATGTTGGCATTACCCTTATGGAATGAAATAGGCTTATTGCTAGGAATAAGAGTCTAAATGTTTCCTTGTTTACATGCAACAGAAGCTAATAACATCTCTCTCCCAACTGTATGACAAATGCCTACCCCTTCATCTGGTCATACCAGTTTAGATCATGTTCTTGCTACTGAACCAATGCCCATTGCTTTAAGATTGCCATGATCTGATTGCTTTAGATCTAGCTTCCAGAATCAAACACTAGATTGATTGATGAGAGTGTCAAGACTTACAGACTAATTAGGGAAACTCAGAAAATGGGAAGGAGAAGTGGTAATTCCCAACAGAACAACACTTTGACAAGTGAAATGAATGACAGGGAGTCAACCACAAAGTCCATTTCATCTCTAACATACAGTTTCTACCTCTAAATTCATTCTCAATTGAAAAAAAAATCATTTTTCCCTGCTAGTAACTTTTCATCTTCTGAAATCTGTGCATTCTGTCTTTGCTGAATTATTTGAAATAGTGTTATATAAAAATGAATAACCAGGAGTTAAAACTAAGGTATATATGCAAATAAAAACAGACTCAAATATGAACTCATTTGTGTAGTATTATGTACAATATTAGGTGATTTACCCAAACTTTGAGACTTCATATTCTTTTTGTTTTGTTTAGATGTACATGACAACAGAGTGTATTTTGACATATATACATAAAGTATAACTTCCCATTCTTGTGGTTGTACATGATATGGAGTTAAACTGGTTGTGTATTCATATAGGAATATAGGAAAGTTATGTCCAGTTCATTCTATCATCTTTCCTATTTTCATCCTCCCAATAAATTATTATTTTGGGGGGATAGTTTCTTCTAAACATTAGCTATTATGGTTTTTTTTAATTAATTTATTTAAATGTATTTCAAGTCATAGTACATATATAGAGCTCAATTTTCCATCTCTCTGGTTACAAACAAGATAGAGTCAGAACATTTGTGTCTTCATACATGCACCTAGGGAAGTGATGTCCATCTCATTCAACCATTTTTGCTACTCCCATCCGCCCCCCCCCACACCCCTCCATACAAAGATCCTCCATTTCTCCCATGCTCCACTGAATCTGCTGATAGTACATTTTTGTTGTTTGCTTCTCAAATTACTTATTTATCTTCCCACATTTATTTAGATGAAATCAAATGTGGTACATGAGTTCTTATTTTCACTGGGAAAAAATGCCTTATGAAATTGATATTGTCAAAATTACCAAGTAGTGAGAGGTCCAGTTAGTGCTAGTATAGCCATTTACCACTTACAAAGTACAATTTACATGTCTTACCCTATATAACACTCACAATAAGACTAGTATTATCATCCTGTCTATATAATGTAAGGAATTTGAGACTTACTGAGATTCATAAATCTGCCCAAGGCTCCAAAGCTTTTACATTAAAGAGTCAGGACTAGAATAAAATTCTTCTGATTCTTTGTACAACTCTGTATTCCATATTGTTTTTTCTTGAAATACAGCATGCATAAAAATCTCCTAGGTATCTTGTACAAAATACAGATTCTGAAGCTCTAATCATAGAAATTGAAATTCAGTAGCTTTTAGGAAAAGCTCAGAAAATCCACATTCTCTTTACAGACAGCCCAGAAATTTCATTTTCATTGCTCAACAAATCAAAGTTTGAAAGACACTAACAATCTCCTCCTCTTATTGTTTTTTTCAAAAGAAATATACCATGGACAGGTGAGTATCTAATGAGTGACATTTAAGATTAAAAATCAACATAATGAGAAGTATAGATACATGTACATATATTTTTATATATGAGAGTGTGTTCTTTTAGAATAGTGCTATATAAGATTTTGTAAATATGTAATACTTTTTCATATTTTGGTACACAGTGAAAAGGTGTACAAATATTAAGTCAATAGCTATCCTAATCTTTTAATAAAATTATTTGGTTCAAGCCTGGTGCTGTGGTGCAAGCCTGTAATCTCAGCACTTAGGGAGGCTGAGACAGGAGAATCATGAGTTCAAAGCCAGCCTCAGCAATGCGAGGCGCTAAGCAACTCAGTGAGACTATGTCTCTACATAAAACACAAAATAGGGCTGGGGATGTGGCTCAGTGGTCAAGTGCCCCTGAGTTCAATCTCTAGTACCAAAAAAAAAAAATTATTTGGTCCTTTACTACAAATCTATATGTAACACACTACGTTCTAAGCAGTGTACTAGATACTAGTAAGACAGTAATGAAATAAATTTTGAACACAATTCCATCCCACCTGTACCTACAAGCTAAAGAGGAAAGCCCCCATTCATAACATCATCACACAAATAAAAATTTCAATTATGATTTCAACTATGAATGAAAAGTACCTGGGTACAATGAATACATGAAATACACTAAATTTACCTATCAAGGTGGTCAGAAAGATTTCCCTAAGAAAGTGAAACTTGAGAAGTTTGATATATGAAGGCTAAACAGCTGTTAAATAAGTGAAGAGGAGCCAGAATTTCATGCTGAGGGACAAGTTATATAGACAATGGATTAGACAGACAGGATTAAAAACATTAGGAAAGGTTCACTTAAATTATAATAAACAAATCTAATAAAAACCCCAGGCTTCATGAGAGACAATGATGGTAAGAAGGTATCTAATGAGAACAAAGAAGAAATAATTTCATTCTGCGTGAGGTTGGACTTGGCCATCTCAGTATGTCAAGAATGTATCAGGAGATATTTTCTTAAACAAAAATATACTGTCAATAATAACATACTTCCTACATAATGCTTACTATAATTCCTCAAAATTTGGTAAAAATCTCAACAACCAGTTATTAATCCAGTCACACTGTTGATTAAATATTACTTTTTATTGAAATATTTTGACATTTACATATGGTCTTTTTAATTGGGTCTACCAAAAGTAGTCCTCTGTAGTGGATGGGTCACTGGAGATGAGTTAACTGCATGATATAAAAAGATATTCCTTGTAGTCTCAGTCATTGATTTTACTTCTCCGTGTTCTAGATAGTTGCTAAGCCTCCTCTTCATTTCATGTTAGAAGGACAGCTGAAGGACTTTACTTCCATTTTAACTGACATGCTGCTTCCTTCCTTCCTACAGCATATTTTTGCATGTGTTTAGAAAAGACATCTGCCCTGGAGAAGTATTAACTAGCTTAAGAATAGAACAGATTTAGAACAATACAGCTTATTCAGTATCAAATTTTCATTTCAGTTTTAAATGATTTAAGACAAAGATTCATTAAATGTTTTGAATTCTAATAACTTTAATTTTTCTTCTAAAATTCTTGGGTGAGGAAATCAGTAGGAGAGTCTCTGAAATCAAATAAACAAATTAAATACATTTAGAAGGTAATAAATAATGTTCCACAATAGGGAAATTTGTTGAATCAGTAAGTCTTAGAATCAGGCAGAGAACAGGACCTTATGTAGGTGAGAAAAAGCCAGAAATATTCCTTGGCTTGGGAATCAGTCTCAGTATTAGCAGGATGTCCCTCAGTGTTCCTCGTGAAGGGCCAGATGTTCACACCACAAGAACTCTAAGTAGACAACTAGTGGTAGACAAGGAGCACTAGCAATAATATGAGAAGTCAGTACCCAGCTGATTGCTACCACACTGTCATAAATGGACCAATGTTACTGGTTGTCAAGACTAAAACCTACCCTACTTCATTTCTTTATAGCCCACCCCTTACCCCAAAAAGCAGGGAGATACTTTCAATGTCTTTGAGACATTTTCTTATCTCAGGTACTCCTTCCTTATCTGAAAATAATAATTGAACTAGATGGCTTCAGTTAATTTAAAAATTCAGTTAATTTAAAAATTCTGAGACTCTGTAATGCTGATGAAGCCTCAGGTCCTTGTTTCATGTCACTAGTATAATAATCACTGTTAGAGGTTAAAGGAGAAAGTATATTATTCATTTTTTAGTTTCAAAAGGCAGTGGCTCCTCAACAGAAGAAAATTCTGTAACTGAACATTAGGTCCCTAGAATGAGTAGATCTGCCAGCTATCTGATGGAAGTACTGGGCGGAACCTTGACCGAGGGCTTTGGGGACTGTCATTTGCTCTGCAGTGCTCAACATGAAGACATGAACAGACTATGTCTGTTTTTTTAAATTGTTTATTTTCAAATAAAGTATTTATTTTACTGATCCTACATAATATTATTGTCCCTGGGGAGAAAAAAAATTCCAGATTATTGCCCATCTGACACTGAATCATTAGAGCTATGTATAGCGTGTAATGAGATTTCTGCTAAATGGATGGCATCTGTATCACATGCAGATACTACTAAGACATTTGTTGCAACTAAGACATGTGTCTCTCAATCTACTTTCAAATATGTCTTGTGTAAATGAGCTGCAAATTTGCAAAATGCTTTTAAGAAAACTTTTATTCCCTGATTGTTTTTTTAAGTCAAAATATGGCAAAAATAGGGCCATTATTAATAGGCCTAAAAAAACAAAATTTTGACTATTAATATGCTAGTATAATTCATTCCTAAATATACAAAGGAAGCTAATTATAGCAAGCATTCAGTATATAGTGTCTAAAAATATTTTCCCCACAAGTACATCATTGATAAGCCAAGACTAATGTAATAACCACGGATTGTTTTCACTATTATTATGGTTAATTTTCTAGGCGGTAAATCACACTACCAGTAATTTTTAAGAGTATCATTACAGTAATCTATTCATAAATCTTTCATATTTACAAATATTTTGAAAAATTATCTGTCTACAGGTTATAATACTCTAAATTCTAATAATCCTTACTATTAAATCACATTGTTTTCTTCCTATGTAGCTATTCTTGCATTACTATTGCCATTCTAACTATGTCAAAAAAATCACTATGCCAATATATTTTGATTTAACAAAAAAAGATTCTATTACATAGGATCTTTGTCTAATTACAGTTATATGACATTCCAGATTCAAAATATAACTCTTCCTCTCCTTCCTACACTCTTCCCACTTTATCTTTTGCAAATATATCTTAAGGATCTAATATATGTCAAGTACTATGTTGAGTGGAAATCACAGAAAAATAATTATAACCAACATAACAAGTATTATCATGATATAAAATACATTTGCAAAGCACTTTAACATTATAATTGCCTGGCATTTGTTTTTTATGAAGTGGGTCTCTGCCACTGGATTTTAACACATGGCCAAAACTCCATCTTCTCCTTCTACAACCACTTCACCCTACCCACCTCCCACAGTTGCACATAGTGGTACACACTACTAGACACTCTGTGAATGTTTGTTTAGTCAAATAGAATATCCTGAAGAGAGCACTTAACACATCACAATATAGAAACTTTCTCTAAAATAATTTTTAAAATAATTTTAGAATTATATGTTAATTATACAGACTTAGAAGATGCAAACAAATATGAATAAAGTTTAAATCATCTATCCCCATATCCAAGTAATGATTTATTTCTTTCTAGTATTTCTCTTGCACATTTATCACATTACTATTGGTACATTTATATTTACATGCAATTCTGCATTCCATTTATTCACTTACTAAATTATGAACATTCCCCATGTTATTAAATAGTTTAAGCTTAATGGCTGCCTAACAGTTTATCATAAGAATTTATAATTTAAACATTATATGATTATTAGACAATTAGTTGTTTAGAATGGTTTATAATTATAAATAATTATACAGCCATAATCAGTATCCTGGGTACATAAATTTTTATCTCCATCACTGATTATTTTGCTAAGGACCATATTTTGGCAAATAGACACATAGAACAAAAAGAACTTGGAGATTTATTATGTTGTAAATTTCCAAGAACATATTTTTTTCAGCCAAAGCTTTGTAGTAATTAGCATCCATTAGTAAAAATATATCTTTACTTTTTAAAAGGGTCAATCTTAACATTTTTAGAACTTTAATGCTCAGGAAGGTGAATTTTTGAATAGTTGTTTTCTTCAGTGTTTCCCATCAGACTTGCACATAGGCAGTTGTTAATAAATTCTCTTTGAAGAGATGAATAATTAGAATACATGAAATGGAACACTACAGAACAGCTTAATAAATGAATTTGTTGGCAGTTGTTATTTTATAAACATTGTACCTAAGCTTCAAGTCTTATTTCACAGTATTTGAGGATCTTCCTCACCAAGTTCCTTTCTATGAACCAAACTGTCAAAACAAACCATTTTGAAGCCTATTCTTATTAGCCATTGCTGCCCCAAAAGTTAGTAGCTTAAAACATCCATCTACTCCTTGCTTGCATGGTATGGGCAGCTGAGGACAGTGCCAGGCAGTTCATGCCTGAGGTTTCTTATGCAGATGCCAGTGATGGCCACTGAGGCTGGCATCAGCTGAAGGCCTCTTCCCTCACTTGCCTGGGCTGAGATGCCTAGAATGGCTGTAGGCAAAATGAATGCATCTGTCTCTTCATGGGCCCCTCCACATGTCTAACTTGGACTGCCTTAGACAATGAGATTCCCAGTGTAACCAGACTTTCACTTGTTCACTAGCTTTTCCCATAACAAGCCTTCCAGGAGACCTGGGTAAAGGCTAAGCTTCCTATGACCTCAAATGAAAAATCATAGTGTCACATCTACCATTATCTGTTGCATCCATGAGTCACAGGACAGCCCAGATTCAAGGTGGTCAAAGAATAGGCTCCACTTGTCAAATGGAAATGAGTTGCACCTATAGGAAGGAAAGGAATTGAGGGTGGTCCTCTCAGGCACAGACTACCACAAGTCCTTAATGTGTTTTCAAATGGCATCTCTGTCTGCTACATAATTTAAATGTGCCTTTATCACATACTATTTCCCTCCTTCATTCTTTCAATGGAAACTGCTTCCTAGATTACTAATAAAAGGAGGAAGGATTTCTGTATCTCTTTCTTCTTTGTACAAATCAGATTTTACAATCAGATCTGCATTCAAATCTCAGCTGTGCTGTTCACCAGCAGTTTCATTAGAATGGACTCCAATTCCCAGAGCCTAGCACAAACCTAACATACAATGAGAGTATTGACTAAATAATTTATTAACTAAGTAATTTCTTCAAAGTCCATCATCTACTCTAGGAAATAGGAATGATAATGGCGACCTCATGATAACATAGAAATAAATGAATAAGTTAATGTTTGGAAAACATTTAGTATAGCTCCTTAATACAGTGCAGGAAAATGAGCCTGACAGCTATTAGTATTATAAATAATATTCTTCTCATTAATTATATTGTTATTACAGATGTTCTCCATGTTCCTGTCACCACAGTCTAACAACTTGTTACATTCCTTCTTCAGCAATACATCACATTTATTTTCCTCACTATGTTTTTAGCCACTATTTTAATGGCTTCAACAATGATACTGCTGACACATTAGACACACTTTTACATAGGCCCTAGACCTTGTCAACCCAATAGTCATTTTCTCCACTTCACTCCTGCAAACGAAATTGTCACTCAAAACTACTTTACCTCTAAGAAATAACAAATTCTGCCAATCTCCTTCCATAGACATGATCCTACTCCTACATTTCCTACAATAATAATCCAGTCTCTTGACTCCCTTTTATTTGTCTGTCAGCACCTTCCTGGCTTCTTCACCTGACCCCCTACTCCACCTTGAATCCACAGTCACCCATGTCTTTAGTATCTTTGGTGATAACGAGTAACACTGCCAAATTCCTAAACCTTAACTTTGCTTCTTCTCCTGGTTCTAGCTTTCCAAACCTTGCCGAGTTGCTCAGTTCCCTTCAAAATGATTTACTCCAAGCAAACCTGAACTACAGTACTATTACAAAATCATCTTATTCCCTCTTCTTTGTACCCTTTCACTTTTACTATGTCCCTATCCCAATAGATATTCCCTGTTATTCTCCAGCGTCCTCTCATTTTCACCCCATCACTTTCACTTCTGGAGACGGTCTTTAAAAAAAAAAAAAAAGATTGTTTTTTTACAATTAATTTATTCTATTTATTTATTTGTATGTGGTGCTGAGGATCAAACCCAGGGCCTCACACATGCTAGGCAAGCACTCTACCACTGAGCTACAGCCCCAGCCCAATAGTCTTGATTTTTTTTTGGTACTAAGGATTGAACTCAGGGGCACTCAACTACTGAGCCACATCCCCAGCCCTATTTTGTATTCTTTTAGGTAGAGACAGGGTCTCACTGAGTTGCTTAGCGCCTTGCCATTGCTGAGGCTAGATTTGAACTCGCGATTCTCCTGTCTCAGCCTCCCAGAGTGCTGGGATTACAGGCGTGAGCCACCGCGCCGGGCTTGAGCCACCGTGCCCAGCTGTCTTATTGTCTACTTTAGTGGGGCGGGGGGGGGGAGGGAGTACCTTCTAAAATGAGCCCTCTTACCTTTGCGATATCAAAGACTTTCTGTGTTAAATGGCTTCCCTGTTTCTTCCCTCATCTCTCTTGGAGGAAAAACTGCTACTTCCTCTCAAGGTTGTTCTCTACTACTCTGTCCACAATCCCAACTTTCTGTCACCTTTCTGATGAAATAGTCCGTATCTATCAAATCTTTAGTCTCTACCATCTGCTGCTGGTTCTTCTTAGCCAGGGTAAAAATGCTCATCCTTCATATCCTGAAAACATCATTAACCCCAATGAGGCTTTTAAATTCTCCATCTCACGCTTTCCTTCTTGTTGACAATTTCAGAGGTCTTCACTAATTTCTCATTCTTTTCAGCACCAAATCATTTCTTAGCTTCTTGCAGTCTAGTAAAGTCCTTACCTCTCAGTCATCCCAATCACCAAATCCAGAGAGCAACTTGCTACATGTGTACCACTTCAGAAAATAACATAAAGCACTTAAAGGTAGATTTTTTTTTCCCCACTGGAAATAAAAGCATTCTTGCAACATGCATTGTCTACATTAAAGAACAGAAAAAAATGTCAATGAGAAAACTGACATTGCTTTTATCCACCACAATATAAATAGCTGTGCATTTTTAAAATGCTATTAAAATCACTATTTTAGAAACAATAATACAATGGTACATTTCTCCTCAAATCAGATCATGGTTGCTTTTTAAAGATGAAGTCCATGTTCACCTAGATTAGTCATCACTATTCTATGCCATTCTTTCAAATTCAAAAGGGAATTAACCTCCTCTGGTTTATTGCCAACACTGCCCTACAGAAAAATTAAAAGAATCTAATTTCAGTCTCTAAATTTTCCTCAAAACTTTAAATATGTCTTACTTCTGGTATATGTCCTTACCTCATCAATACTATCATTTCTTCAGAACCCTTCATTCTTTTCTGTTACAGTCCAAGACACTTAACAGAACACATCATAATTACATACATTGTAGGTTTATTCAACATAAAAATCAGCCCCATCCACCTAGAGCTTTTAGTATGAATGGGATTGCTTTTGTTCCTGGAAGCATTGACTATCACTCTCTTGCAGCCTCTATAAGCTGTGGTGGATTTCAATAGCTATAGTTGATATTGACATTCATACACTATGTTTGCTTCTAATTATTTTTTTCTTTTCCTATAAAACATAATGCTAATTGGTGGTTGCCTCCAGGCACAAAACATCAGAAAAATATCCAATCTATAATTAAATTCCCCAGAGAAATCCTAGAAACCAACTTGCAACCCATAATTTTTTGCTGTCAATTTTCATTACTAAATACATATAGTTCATTAAGATGATTATGTAGTTTGATGATATCCACACTGGAAATACAATTTCTCCTGCCTCCTCATAATGAGCTGTACTTAGCTTTGCCCTTTGCCTTTTGCCTACAGGACCCCCAGGTCCACCTGGGATAGTAATTGTGGAGGAAATCACGGACAGCACAGCCACACTCTCCTGGAGTCCAGCAGCTGACAACCATAGCCCAATCTCCTCCTACAACCTGCAGGCTCGAAGCCCCTTCTCCTTGGGCTGGCAAACCGTAAAAACAGGTGAGTCCCAAGGCAACATCAGACACAACCAGAGCTTCCTGTCTCGTAGCTGATATCTGCTTATAATCTCACTAGGATCTTTTCTGGATTCCGAAAGCTTGTTATTATTTATTACACTATTGACTACTATTTGCTTCTTTTTATGAACTGGAAAGAGCAAGCTATGTTCCTTTCTTTTCTTAGTTTCCAGACAGGGAGCACATCATCTTTGTTTGTTGAAATCATTTTGGACTCACATAAAAGTTGTAAAAATAGTACAGAGTTTCTGCAGACCCACTCCCCTGATTCCCCCAATAACAAAATCTTACACAGCCACAACACAGTAATCAAATCAGGAAGGTGACATTGGGACAATTCTCTCAGCTGAGCTTCAGGCCTCATTTTAATTTTACCAGTCTGATAATGCAATTTTTCTTAGTGCATATTTCTATGAAATTCTTTGTGATTTTATTTTATATATTTAATAAACCACCAGGACAATTAGGATATAGGGGTGTTTCATTGTCCACATTCCTTGTGCTATGTCTTTTTTTTTTTAATTTTTTAGTTGTAGGTGGACAGAGTATCTTTATTTTATTTTTATGTGGTGCTGAGGATCGAACCCGGTGCCTCATGCATGCTAGGCGAGCACACTACCACTGCGCCACAATCCCAGCCCTTGTGCTATGTCTTTATAGTCACATACCTATTTATAAAAAGAAAATCTAACATAAATTGTATTATTTAAAAATTTACAGTATTTTAATGACTACTTTTAAGACGTTCCCATTATAGTTGTATTATTTTAAGTTATTTTCATCCTTAATGTTTTCTTTTTATGTTTTAAAACTAAATTTCCCATATCTCTCCAATGGGACTGTCCTGCAAGGATGTGTAAGCCCACACTCACCTCATGACAGTGAGATATGCATTTAACATGGTATTTGAAAAGTGTGTAAGATTATAAAATAAAATCTTCAGAGGGAATTTTTCACTGACAAAGAATATGCACTTTTAAAACTGGTTTAACTGTTTAGAAGTAAAATATAAAGATCTATAAAATAGCCCTGTGCCATGATGCAAACACGATAGTAACCCCAGCTACTCAGGAGTCTGTGGCAGGAGGATCACAAGGACCAACCTATGCAAAGTAGTGAGACACTGTCTCAAAAATTTTCTTTTAACTTTTTGTAATTAGAGATGGACAGAATGCCTTTATTTGTTTATTTTTATGTGGTGCTAAGGATCAAATCCAGTGCTTCACACATGCTAGGCAAGCACTCTGCCACTGAGCTACAGCCCTAGCCCCTCAAAATTTTGTTTAAAAAGTGAAAAAGGCTGGGGATGTAGCTCCGGTAGAGTGCCCCAGGATTCAATCCCCAGTACTGGGAGAAAAAATTCAGTAAAATAGTTGAGCTCACTAACGATAAAATTCAACCAGAACATAATGAGCAGTGGAGTAATACTTTAGTTCCTCAAGTAAGTGAAATTTGAGCAGAAAAATACATATAAAATTTACAGTGTGTATAAAGGAAATATACTTATCTACATATAGAACACAGTTCAGATTTGACTTGATATTTAGGCTCTGGCATTAACTCAGACTCCAATGTGATTATTTTTATAGTGTATTATGCATATGTACGTATTTGTTTAGTGATGTGTATAAGTGTAGTATTAGTCTCATTCCTGGCTGCATAATAATCTTATGATACCACTACAAACCCAAGAAATTGGGAGAAATCTCGCTTCTAATGTTCATTCCTGGCTCACTTATTTTCTTATTTCTACTTTCTATTTACATTTATATGTGTAGAATGAATATAAATATATAGAGAGATATACATGTGTATATAGAGGAAGATAGACATATATGTACATATCTACACACACACACACACACACACACACACATGAATGACTAAATGTTATTTCTTTGTTTTAGAAGTGCCTACTATAAAGTTGCAACTTAATCTAATAAAATTTGAATATTGGAAACATTTTAAGTTTTTTCTTAAGCCTGTGGTTATTCTGTATTTGTAAGGAAATACATTTTTCAGAAATATGTTTCTATAAATGACTGATTTCATTCTTCTGCATAGTGCTAGGATCTAGCTAGATGTCTCCTCACCTAACTTCCAAAACCCAGCATTTGCTGAGCTTATGGCAGAGGCCCACCATCCTGAGAGCAAGCCTGCAAAGGAGCAGTCTTCAAGTTCCAAGCAAGCTGCTTCAAATGCTTCCTGGTTTTAGCCCATGACTAATCTGACCAGAAGTTCCTTCATACCTGTGTTGGGGAAAAAACTCTCTTTGAAGCCATACTTGCTCCAAGGGGCACTGAACCTTCTGTTTTCATGGTTGCTCAATCTAACTCAATTTCAATCAAAACAAACTTCACTCTAGAAATATTTATTAGGAAAAAAAGAGGGACCTAGAGTTCAAATCCTGTGAGACAATACAATATATAATACAATGCTAATACAATATATAAACTCATGTTGGAAAAGCATTTAAAATTCCCTTACATACCAAAATGTATGTAAAGAATGTGAGTTCCACATTTTTTGGTAATTGAATTAAAAATTTACACATGGGCACTATAGCATATCTTTAAATTAATTTATAACTACTGTGTTCTACACATAAAACTCAAAAGTAATTGAGACTTGTATATTCATTTTGAAAAATGACAACATCTCTCCAAAAGATCCTCCTGCTCTTTTTACTGTGTCTACTTAGGAGTAGCAAATCACTTATAATCATAGAATTGATTAACCTTTGTTTACTTAACTCAGATATTTCTAAAAATATTCTTATATAAGTTTGTATGTCTATCTCTAGATATGTTTTCCACAGATTGACTGGCTAATTAAATTTGTTGATTTGACAGGCTTATTTAATATTTTATTAATTAAGTTACTGGATAGGATTCTTTTACTAGGAAAGACATTTCAATAAGATTTCCTGAGTCAACCTGATGTCCTCTGCTATCTATGATTATTGTTTTCTCTAAAGCACATGTTTTCTTTGAAACCAAGTTGTCCTTATAGTTTGAGAAAGAGTATCTTAATAAAAATATGCCTATCAACTTTTAAAAATATTTACTTTAGTATAAGTAATTCATTATCCATAATCTCCAAAATATTGTATTTTAAATCAAAATCCTGACTTTATGAAAAATAACTTTCTGATTTATATCACAGTTATTTCATTATGAATATTAATACCCTCATGCTTTTATAATTATTTTGTATCCATCACAAGAAACAATGAATTTGAAATATCTAAATCTTCTTGTTATTTTACTTTAAGAGCTTGGAATTAAAGGTCATGGAGAGAAGATGTGAGTTTGGAGAGGGCATCTTTAAAACCTATGGTTATGACTAAGGGCATAAATAGGTATCCTAGGAAATAAAGATATTCTCATATGCATTTTCTTTTTATAATAATCAACTCAAGATTCAAACAAAAATTTACTTTGCCATTTTTGATCTCATGGCAATTTGAATTACTTTCCATCATTCAGTGAATATTTATTGAGAACTTTCAAATCACTGTTTTAGGTACTCAGGATATATTGATGAACACTAATAATAACAACATCTCTGCCTTTGTAAAGACTGCACTCTCATGTGAGGACAAACAATAAACAGAGAACAAAATAAGCACATAAATTGTATAGTATCTCAGAAGTTGATGTGTGCTATGGGGAAAAATAAATTGTGTGGCTATGAGATGATAGAAGCACAGTGGTAGAGCAGTATATTAGTTGGTGTGGGCTGCCATGACAAAATATAGAATGAGTGTGTTGAACTGCAATGTATTTTCTCACAGTTTTGGAAGTTGGAATTTCAAGGTCAATTTCCTGCCTCACTTGGTTCCTGATGAAGGCGCTCACATGCAAATGCTTTGGTGTCTCTTTTTATAAGCACACTAAGAACACCCTTTTGTGATTACTTAAACCTTAATCGGTCCTTGGAGACCCCATTTACAAATACAATGACACTGGAGGTTAAGAATTCAACATACAAATTTTAGAAGGACACAATTCAGTTCACAACAGGAGGTTATAATATGAAATAGAGTGGCCAGTGTATGCCTCATGGAGATGGTACATTTGAGTGAACTTTTAAAAAGGTGAGGATGTAGCTATGCCAATACCAAGGGGGAATGCAACCCAATGCAAAAGTACTAGAAGACTAATTAGTGAGGAAGGGGCAGAATGAGATTTGGAAAAATGGTAGAAGATGAGTTTGGAGAGATGTTGTCAGTACCACGTTCTAAAAAAATGGAGAGACATTGGAGAACTGATATTCTATGCCTTATCTTTTAATACATTCATTCAAGCTGTGTTGGAAATAGATTATGAAACAGGTAAGAAGAGGGGCACTACACTAGTTAGGAAGCTATCATTGTTGAGAGATGGCATTGCTTCAGAGTAACAGAAGTCGAGGTCATAAAAATGGTCAGAATTTGAAAATATTTGGAGTGTGGAATCTGAGGTTTAGTATTGAGTTATAAATTGTAAAACTGTCATATAAATTCCATTTAAAGCCATAAGATTGCATGTCAACTTAAAGAAAGTAAATATAAATTAAAGACATGAGCATGAAAATCCAGTCCTGTAATATTCCAATAGTAAAAAATCGTTGAGAAGAATAATCAGCCAAAGGATACAGAGAGGAAAGCAATCATTGGGAGAAAGTAAAATCAAAATAATATGATTTACTGGAAGAAAAAAAATGAGACTGTCACAGAAAATAGAGTAATTGATTATTTCAAATGCTGCTGACATGTCAAATGAGTACTGGAATTGATCATTGGTTTTAGTTATATGAAGACCACTGGTAACCTTGATAATAACAGTTTTAGTGTCATGGTAGGCAGTAAAATCTGAGAAGAATAATTCAAGAGAGAATGGGAGAGAAATTATTACAGGAAACTCAAGTTTTGCTGCAAAGGGAAGTAAAGAAATAAACATATTTTGAGGCGATAAACACCATCATTTACTTAGGGATTGGAATCAGGAAGAAATAAAAGTGTCTGGAATGGCTCCAAGATTTTGGCTACATTTGTAAGGAAGCAATTGTCATACTTTATTAAATTGTCATTTAATAAGAATCCTTCAAAACATTATTCAAGTGTAATTGTTTAATAGGCCATTGAACAGGAGTCTGGAGTCTAGGGAAGAGATTCATGGCTGAAAATATTGGAGTCATCAGCATGCAGAGGGTATATAAAATCATAAGACTGGGTAAGATTACCAGGTAATAAGAAAACGGGGAAGAGTGGCACTGGAGTGCTAGCAACAGAACCTGATAAGGCACAGTCAGGTAGGAAAGGGAAGCTAAGTCATGAAAAGCATTTCAAAAGGGAAAGTGATCAATTGTGTCAAAGGATGATGACAGGTCAAGGAAGATGAGGAACTGAGACCTGACCTTGAAGTTTCAGTAACAGAGATCATTGGTAAGCTCAGCAGAAGATAAAGTGGAAAGCTCAAAGTAAGAGCTTGATTGAAAGGGGTTCAAGAAAGAATGGAAGGAAAATAATTTGAGAAAGCAAATAATAGTACAGGCAGAACAAGACATTTTTGCTCTAAAAGAAATAAAGAAACTAAGTGAAGACTAGAAGGAAAGGTGAAGAGAGTTTTGTTTTTCTTTTCTGTAGGAAAGAATACCTGCATAATTGTTTGCTGATAGAAAGTACACATTAGCTACATCTGGGGGCTGTTTATTCTTCTATACAATATTTTAAGAGAAATACAGGTTTGCCCTTGAGAAGGGCAAAATGTCCTCAATTCCTATTAGAGTAACAAGTAGGAGGAACATTCAGAGAGGACATTAAGTGTAGAAGGGATTTTGCTGATGATGGATCATGAGTTCCAAAGATCACAGTGGAAGAACTTCAGGAATTATGGGGGCCTGGGCATGATCTGGGAGGAAAAGCAAGTATGTTGAATTCTGCGGAGATAAGAATAAAAGTAATGAGAGAGGCCCAGATGTCTGGAATTGTCTGAGGTGACTGCCATAGTAAAATGAAATGAAGCAGCAAGGTAAATCCTGGTGGACCCAAGACAAGTGGTGATACAGTGTAGAGGGGAATGAGAGAGGGTCTCTGGGAATCTTCTTTCCACCTTGATGTGTGGCAAGCGTAGCTCAGCATTTCACCGATATATGGATTGGTGGCCTTTTCCCTACCTCCCAGATCTTTGTACTCCAAGAATAGTACTCAGTTGCCCATGCAACAAGAGGAGAAGCCTTTTCCCCACATCTTCATGTCATCACTTACAACAATCATCCCCTCAGTTCTGTGAGATTTATCAGGCAGGCCACATCGCATGGGCTCTGTTCACTCACCTTCCATAGAACTACTAATTTGGTAAATTTCTAGACATTCCAGAAGAGATGTTCATGAGAAATTCAAGATGAATCAATCCCACTTTGCCATAGTAAAACTGAACTATCATAAAATCAACAGCCTCACCCCACTCCCATTTGCTACCCAACTGTGTAACCTAGAAATCAAGGACTGATATCAACTCAGGATCTTTGCACTCAAGTGAGATTCTCCATGTTCCCTTTTACCCATGTAATAGGTTCTTCTAACAATATTTCCTGGAGAGCGGAGATGAGCAATAAAAGCAGTTCCAAATAGTGCATATATGCTATATAAAAAGCATTTCACTACATGATAATTGTATTGACAATTTTACCTTTTGATAAAAATCTAAATGTAGTACAAAAGTCACTATGAGGAGAAGTTAGAACTTCCACTTAGATCCCACAAGTAGTTTTTAAATTAGAGAGGTATATTCTTAATTTGCTACTTGGAACTACCAAGTGACAAAATGTTTGTTAGACCAGGACAGGCAAACTGCTCAAGAAATTTCCTAGAAATTGAAGAAAAACTCTTTTGCTTAAATTATTTTATGACTTGGCCTCTTATCTGGAGCTAAAGTTGATGAAATGATTTTTAATGTAGATAATAGCAAGTTAACATAATGACCAGTTATATGTAAAGATGAAAGAATTCTAATTAACTCCAGTAAACTTTGACACTGGCAAGTGCTTATTTCCTGAAAATTGATTTTCATTTTACTACTGACACTGGAGGCGATGCCATGAGCATGTGTTATAGGAGGTATGGATCTGCCTGCTGATTATGACAGTAATAGTGATATCTTTGACTGCAATTTGTAGCATTTTTATGGTCTTCCTAATGACATAAAATATCATTTCTCTCTATAGTCCCAGAAATCATAACAGGAGATATGGAGTCAGCCATGGCAGTGGACTTAAATCCCTGGGTGGAATATGAGTTTCGAGTGGTAGCCACCAATCCAATTGGGACTGGAGATCCAAGCACCCCATCTCGGATGATTCGCACAAATGAGGCAGGTAAGAATTTGAAGAGTTGAAATAGACTTTGAAAGTAAGTTGAATTAAGCATGATTGCCTTCGTTTAATTTGTCCTGATGCATTTACCTAGATATCATAAAATCATTTCCTTTAAAATAATGCTCTCACTTTGCTTGTTTTTAAAACTTTTTTTTCCTTGTAACCACAAATACTGGTATATGGTTGCTGCAATTTTCTGCCAACCATTGCACCATCTTCAAGTTAACATGAAGTCAAAGCAATTATTTTTTAATTCTAATATATATGTAGCTATATATGTATGTATATATCCATAAAATCCAGAATGTATTTTCTTCTTTTTCTCCAGTGACATCTTCCTTTAATTATAATCTACTTCCTTATGATTCCTTTATGTTGACCTTCACCACCTAACCTGTATAAATTACATCTTGCAAATACAAACAGTCCTTCCTTGACCTATTGCCTACTTGAAGTCTACATGTATAATAAACACACATATGCATTCTGACTTAGAAAACAAAGCATTTTTGTATTTTAGATAATATCTGATAAATTTAGATAATATCTGATAAATAAGTATCTGATACATTTTTTTAAATGTATATAAGAGAAATTAACAGATTTCCTCAAAAAATAAATTAAGCTACCTATCCTATCACATGGAAAAAAATAGAGAAGAACAAGGAAATAAAAAACTTTTACTGTGATTATTAATTAATTAATGGCATAGATTATCAGTGTAACTGTGAAATTTCCAAAGAATTTTTAGATTTTTATTACTTTGGACAAAGTTTTATTGAGACATAACTTTTATATTCTATATTAATTTTATAAAGAACTAGAAAAGAGTTCAGAGGTTTGCAATACAAAGAAATGATAAATGTTTAAGAAGACTGAATGCTAATTATTCTGATTTGATCATTGCACATTGTGTGTATCAGATGGGTACCACTTGTATCCATAAATACATACAATAAAAATACATAAATTTTATATTGAGAGTACCTAATACTACAGCATATGAAAGAACACAAGAATCAATACTTTGCTGAGAGTAATATGAAAACAGAGAAAGAGGGGCAGGTGGCAGAGTTGGTATTAGATGCAGGGAGGAAAAAAACAAATTTTAATGTTTTTATATGTATTCAATGATAATATGTGAAACTCACAGAAAGTTCACTTAAAATGAAGATTTTTGTCATTTCTTCGTTGTCCTTTGGAACATAAAACAGTGTCTGGAACTTGTACTCAACATGTCTTACTTTAAAAGGGAACATTCTTTTTCTTTCCTTTAGGCAGTCTTACTCATATCTAGGTCAGAGGCATGTGTATATAGAAGACAGGATTAACTATGTCCATTTTGTATTATATTTATAGACTTGGACCAAAAATATGATTTGTCTTCTAATAAATTAAACAAACATAATCAGCAAAATCAACTATCACAACAATTAAGCACACCGTGTCTGTCCCTTTAAAAATAAGAGGAAAGAATTCCAAATGGACAAGTTATTGCATCAAGTACAAATAACTATACAAAAGATTTTCAGATTTTTTGCACATAAAAATTAAGCACCCAAGAAAATAAAAAATACTCTGCATATGCCAGAAAATATTCATGCACAGAAAAATCCAACTTTTCTGCTTTTATGATTTGCCTCTCACAAGTTGTTTTTTCTGCTACTTTTCAATAGTGTGAATTTTAAATTGAACATTAATTGGCTGGTTGGATTTTCATGCATCCATAAAATCAGCCATGCTTTCATTGTGTACAGGTGTTCATTAATTAAGAGCATAACAGGTTAGTCATTCCTCATTTTATGTACTCACTGTGCAGATATGGAAATGACTGCCAATAGTAACACTTATGCTCACATAATTTCTAAAAAGCACTGCCTTACTTTGCATATTGTTAATTGTGTTTAAACAAAGACAAAGATTGCTGCCTAATTCAGAGGCTTTCTATAAATATTCGTTTCAAACATAAATAATCCATTTGGGATAAATAATCCTTTTAAACTTTTTATAGTATAAATTTCCTTGTGCTATTAAAAAGCATTTTAGCAAAAACACTTTTACATTTTAAGCTAAATTGTGTTCAGATGATGCATTTGAAAGACTTCTTCATCTGTTTCTGCAATATTGACCGTCTCTCCATTTTATCATGAGTTCTGTATACATGACATACTTTAGTCCATTAAAATCTTATGGAAGAGAAATAGTATGAAAAATGCATGAAGTACTCTCCTCTGAAAGTGAGTTGAAGGCTTGCACTGCCCACTTTCTGCTTCTTTTGCTTGGATACTGCCTACAACTCAAGCTATTAATGGTGTTGAACCAAGTGTTGGATTTTGTGCCTGTTTTGTCAGGCAGCACAGATTAAAAGGGACACCAATATCCTGAGACATCCTCTCAAGTGGTGCACTCCACCTCTATTAAGTATATATCCTGTATTTTAAAAGATGAGCCTGGTCTAATGGACCAACTAAACTTCAAAAATTAACAGAGCTGCTTGGGAGGGAAAAGGTCTCACATTAGGATGTTCACTTGAAGGTTTTATGCCTCTTTAAAATTCTCTTATTAGAAAATGCTAAATTCCAAAGCAGATTTAGCAAAGCATTTCATCCTTAGAATTGCTCCATTCTGACACCAAAAAAATAACAAATGAATAATAAATTTTCTTTGAAATTTTCCTCTAGGGTATATTTTGAATTTTGCAGTCATCAAAACATTCTTTGTAGTCAGTACAATTAACTTGATTCCGTCCAACTTCTTAGCAATAGGATATCAAAACAGTAATATAAATATGTATTTTTATATTAGTACACATATTTATAGTGAAATTTTCTTACAAGCTTTAATTAGAGATTAGAGATAGATGAATATCCCTAGGCTTATTAATTTATAAAATGTTACTATTATCAAAACAACATATAAATTATGAATGGGACAGTATAAATGCTTGGTTATTTTAAAGTGTAAGATTCAAGAGAAAATGTTACATTTTAAGAAATGAATTTGAAAAGTATACTACAGTAAAAATGGAAAAACATAAAATGAATACAGCAACAATTCTCTTCTTTCTTTGAACCTCAATATTCTGTAAGTTACACATTTGTAACACTTGAAAGATGAATGAAAAGGAAGGAAGAGTTACCTACGTAACTTGTCATTCAGAAAAGGATTGTATTCTCTATAGTGTAATGTCTGTTACCTCCAAAGCTTGGTATAAATTTTATCTATAGTTATTTCAAATTTTAATAAATTATATATATATATGTAATCTAAACATTTTAAAGAAAGCTTTATCTGTAATTATTTGAGTTTAGATCTGAATTAATGTTCTACTGTTCCATTTTCTAGCATTGTAAACATAGGTAAGATTCTTTAAGGCTTTGATTTTCCTGCTTAGAAAAAATGGGAAAAAATATTACAACTTATTCCACTGGCTAATGTGAATCTGATATAACTTTTCTATGTACATATATGAATACACCACAGTGAATCTCACCATAATGTACATTAAGAAATTTTAACAAACAAAATAACTATGGCAGAAAGATCAATAAAGAGAAGGGAGGAGGGAGTGGGGAAAAGAAAAAGGGAAGGAGAGGTATTGGAGCCCTAATTAGAATAAGATTTATTTCATATTGTATAATTATATCAAAATGTATTCTACTGTCATATATTACCAAAAAGAACCAATAAAGACAATATGTGTAAGTACTATCACCATCATCATTAATTTAAATGATTTGTTATTTTATAAAATGGAAATTTAAACAATATTAATCATTCAGGAGTTGCTTTTTTTCATAATGGATTGAGGGCCCATTTTCAGGTTAAATATAACTATCCTCTACATCTCCCTCCCAAACCCATGTCTAGCCTTCATGTGGTGATTTTGCTGCCTTCTTAGTTAGCCAGTACTAAGTAAGTTATCTATGTAACTTAAAAAAAAAAGAACCTTCTATTTTGAGGTGCTTTGGGTTTGCTGGAGACATATTGCCCCTAGCAAACAGTCTTACTGGGTATGACTTCAAGTCTGTCCAAGCCTGCTTTCCATAGAGTCCTAAGTTATCTCAAATAATTCCTTTGGTTCTTATAATATAGACAAGGCAAAAAGAGCAGAAAGAAAGAAGCATCAAATGAAAGATTAGACCATGTATATTATTTTTCCACAAATAGCTCTCCAATTGCTTTGTACACTGAATTCTCTCTGCCATTCTCTTTTGACACTTTTCTGACCACACAAGGAAAAATATTTTTCTACATTTAAATGTATCAGATGGAAAATCAGATAAAAATCTTCCCTTGTCTGAATATTTTTTGCACTATATTTATGTACTGGCATGCTAAATAGACTGACTCATACTACAAAGTTTAAACAAGGAAGAGAGAAAAAGAAAACAAGAAAGGGGAAAACATCTACTTAGGTGGTATGATATGTACAATGTGCTTCTCCCTGGGTATTGAAAGCCCACATGATGGCATCTGTCCATCCACCTTCTATTTTGAGGTGCTTTGGGTTTGCTAGAGACACATTGCCCCCTAGCAAACAGTCTTACTGGGTGTGACTTCAACAAGTCTATCCAAGCCTACTTTCCATAGAGTCCATTTCAACAGTATCTCTTTCACATCCCCCATGCCTGTGCAGCCAACTCCTAGAAATACAAGATTTTTTCAAGGGCTATTTTCATTTCTGTGCTGGTAGCTCAGAGTAAGACAGGACATCTTACAAACCTCTGAAGGTCAACATCCAGGCAGAGTGTGCCAGAGTAAGTATATGAACTCTACTTACTTACAAGTCTTGCTCCTCTCCTTATTTATCTTGGTAAGAAAAACACCCCCCCTTCTCTATTGACAGTTGGGGTTGGAGAGAGATGCCACAGCACATCCATCTTCTAAACCAACACTGTTCTTCCAAAATAGCATTTCCTGAGCTATAATTCCATTTATATAAGCTAAAGAATGATAACAGGAAAGGATCAAAAAATGGTTTCCTTATTTCTTAGTAAGTCTGTACCTTTCTCTAGCCAGCTTCACTTTAGCATATGAGTTACATGTAACTCATTCCAAGTTCAGTGGAGACTCATATAACTTCTTATTACAATTTCTTTAGTTGTCCATTATCCTCTGACTCCTAAGATATTGCTGTTTTCACATTTGTATCTTTATAGTTCTGATCCATGATAGTTACTTAGAAAATTTTCTTGAGTTCAGAAGTTATGGAAGAGACAATAAAACTATTGTAATATATTCATGTACTTCTATAATAGAAAAAATAGTTTTTAAATGCAAAAAAACTATTGCAATATATGATGGGGGTAGATTAGTTTTCTTTGAGAGTATGTGAGTTGGCTTTGTAAATGCCATTAGTGGGGATTTGAAAGCCAGGACAAGTAGGACTTGGACTAAATTATTTATTGGGACCAACTAGAGACTACTAGTTGTTAGGCAGTGTTGTGTACAAAGAAAAGTCATAGGCTATGGAGTTTTTAAGGGTTGTTTTTCTAGTCTATGTTTCTCAGAAAATGTTACATATTGACAATATATTCAGCTGAAGTAATTGGAGAAATCTAAAAGCAAACACTATTAAATGAACATTACTGGCTTTCTCAACCCAATGAGTAATTTAATTATATTGAATAAATGGTTCTTAGTAAGATGAAAAGAAGACAAAAATTATGGCAAGCAACAGACCTCTAAGACTAAATCTTAGTTATTTGGAAAAAAGAAAATAACAGTATGGCTCATATAGCAGACAATATTTAAAAAATCATAAAACCACTTTGGCCCAGGCAAGTCTGTTCTATAAAATACATCTAAGAAATATATCTTCAGTTTCAGATACAGTTTTTAAGGTAAGATGATAATTTTAACAAATGCCTTTCAGAAGGAAACCTGGTAATTATTAGGCAGGTGGGTCTTTGCTGCAAAGATCTCAAAGATGGAAGGAAAGATGAGGTGCAAAACTATGGAGGACTTGAGTATGCAAGATGATAGGTTAATGAGGGACTGTCAGCTCAGGCAGGAATCTGAGACACTCAGGTTAGACTTTTCCTATCTTCCTGGTGCCTGGAATGCTACACATCAATTCCAGGTCCTGTGCTAAGTACTTTCTCCTCAATACCTCATTTAATTTTTACATCAGTTTCTAAAACACTCTTGTACACCAGTGTTTATACCCATTTTACAGATGAGAAAACAGAATCAGTTTTTAAAATTTGCACAAGGTTATCTAGTAAATAAGTAATAGAACTTGATTCTAACCCAGACTTTAAAACTGATGCCTCCAAAATTGTATTCTCCATACCACACCTCCTCCTTGCCATTTCCTCCTTCTCTTTTCACTACATGCATCTGCAAACTTCATTTGGAGATTACTCATTTTCTGCTTTTACTTCCTTATGAATTCTTACAAATAGAATATGAGTTGAGATAAATGCCATATCTTAACATCTGTGTTCTTGACTATTGCTCTTCATAGCAAAGTTCAAAAATCATACAAATCCTACATTTCCTGAAATACCCTAGCCATTTCTCCTACAAATTGAAAAGGGTATGTTACCTAGATTTCCAAATTAAAACCAGCTGTGCCAAAACTAAAATCATAAGTCCCATGGTACTATCAAAACAGGATTAATCACATATCCAAGAAAGATATCCTATTTCAAGATCACACATGCATAGACTCATGCTGAATAGTAGTGCCTGCTAGATGTCACCACTTTCTCTTTTGAGGATTCAAAATCAGCATACTACAGTGATGCAGCCACATCATGTTTTGTAGCTACACAATTCACAATAGCTAAGCTATTGAGTCATCCTAGATGTCCTTCAACAGATGAATGGATAAATAAATTGTGGTATATATACACCATGGAATATTACTCAGCCATGAAGAAGAATAACTTTATGACATGTACCAATAAATGGATGGATCTGGAGAGTATCGTGCTAAATGAAGTAAGCCAATCTGCAAGACCCAAAGATTGAATGTTCTCTGATATGTGAAGCTAACCCACAATAAGGGATGGAGGGGAAGAAGAGAAGTTCAGTAGATTAGATAAAGGGGAATGAAGGGAAGGGATGGAGGATAAGAATAAGACAGATAGTGATAACAATCTGACATAACTTTCCTAGGTACATATATGAATACACTACAGTAAATCCCACCACAAGACTAGGGCCCTAAATAGAATAAAATATATTTCATGCATGCATAATTTTATCAGAATGAACTCTACTGTCATGCATAACTAAAAAGAACCAATTAAAACTTTTAAAAGAATATTATAATAGGTAATATTTTTCAAAATCCAGGTATTGTGATAAATAATTACAAAAATATTTTTTAAGTAGGTACAATTGTCTTCATGAGTGACAAGAATGACAGAATGGTAAAACTGGGACCGAGCCCAGATCTTTCTCCAAGAACTCTTCTACTACTTGTATACCACCTTATCTATTCTATTCATAAAAACAAAAGCAGTGTTTGAATTTCTTTAGGAAACACCATTGGTATTTTTTTTTGAAACTTTTTAAAAATTTTACTTTTTTTATAAATTGAGGCTAAATGATAACTAATGGAAATACTCAAATGCTGTGTACTTAAATTCTGGTAGGAGAAAAAAATGTTTAAATGTCCCTCTTGCCTTCCACATTACTATATAAACAACCTCTCTCCTCTCCTTCCATTCTCCTGTACCTTGTTTCCAAACAAGTCAATAACCATTAAGCTCCTAAATTACATCACCTCTCCCAGTCTTTCATAAAGCTTATTATGTAATGAGTCATAGAAACACTTGCATTAAGAAAACTGGAAATGTTTCAGGGCAGGGAACAAAAGATTGGTAAATTATTTCATCTTGTTTTGTTTAGTTATTAAGTCATGTTGATAGTGTGGCTGACTTTGTTCAAACTATTGTACTTACAAAGAGTGCTTTGATATTTAACCATAAATATCTAAGATATTATACTATAGTAGTTTACTATATTTTGGTAGTATACTATATTTTGGTATGCTATAGTTTGGTCATTCTGAGTGTTTAGAAGAATGTTTCCAATGTTAAAGATGAAAAAAGATAATAGTCTATAGTTCAACGTGCCAGGTAAGACCACAAACAGGTAAGCTTTTGTAGCTTGTGGGAAATGTATCAATTACATTATCTATTCATGGAGGATCATTGCCCCAAAATAAATTCAGATTAATCAGGGCTTAACCTGCTAACCATGCATGTAAACTTGATTCTCTACACTAACCTTCTCAGGTCATCATCAGTAACTGAGTGAAAAATGACCTCCCTGCTTAAATATAAATCAGGTGCTCATTAATGACATTGAAAATATTTGGTTTTTAAGAAAATATGTATTCCTCTGGATTCAATGAAAGCATTTACTAGATGTTTCATCACATTTATACTTCTAACATGAATTATAAGACTGCTACTCCAGAAAGGCTCTGAAAGATTAAGTCAAATTCTTTCATAACATAAGTAATGTTGTTTCATAAATAAAGGGCTATAATTAAAATCAGTGGACTCCTTGGCATTTACTGCAAAGATTATAACTATATACCACCAACTTGAAAAGGAAATGAATGGGGCTGGGTCCACTGATTATCTGCACATAATTAGGAAATTTAAGCCAATTAGAATTAGACTACCAAATAGTATGATCCTTACAACAAAACATAATGCCTGTGTTGTAGTTATTAAAGCTTTATATTTTCTATTAGTAGTTCCTAGTATATCTAATAATAAGCTTTTTAAGTTTAAGAGTAGTTGGTGCTCATTCACAAATATTATTAAAATATAGTGAGCCATAATGCCTCCTGTTGTATCACTTAAGTTTATTAAAATTGGAGATAGAGTGAAATAAGGAGGATGGTAGTTCCTAACATTGACTATGAGCTATCTTGTCTTAAAAAGAAATTAGTGTGCCAGGTGTGGTGGCCCAAGCCTGTAAGAGACCTAGAAGGCTGAGGCAGGAGGATCACAAGTCCAAGGCCAGCCTCAGCAACTTCCCCTCAGGAACATTAGGAGACATTGTCTCAAATAGAAAGGACTGGGGATATAGCTCATAGCTCAGTGGTAAAGCGCCCTTGGGTTCAATCTCCCCTACCAAAAAAAAGAGAAAAAAGAAAAAGAAAATTAGCAGCTTGATTTTGAAAATGAGAAATTTTATGGACTCAGGGTTGTTTTTGTTTGGTTTTGTTTGGTTGGTTGTTGTTTTTTGTTTTTGTTTTTTTCTCTTTTTAACAGATAATTCAACTGGGAAATCACCCAAAAGAAATTAATTAAATCAGAGAAAGTTTTATTTTGTTTCCTTGTCTTCTCAAAGTGAAAGTTTCTACAAAAGTTGGACAGGTCTTTTTACTCAGAAAATTAAAACTTTTAAACAATCTAAATAAGCTTTCTAAAAAATAAAAGCATTAATGGACAGCAGAACAATACCACTAAAGTTTCAGAGGTTTTAATTTCAAATACTTTCTCCCATTGCATTCTCCTCCCGCCCTCTCTGCAGTGTGCTTCCAGGGATGCCCACCAGGGATCCCACAGCCTACTCCACAACTCCCATCCAGAGTCTCTGAGCAGCCTTTTATTAGGTGATGTCAGAGAACTAAACAAAATTGAACAGGTGCATAGTCTTCCCTTAGAAATTCATACTTTTACGAATTGTGTCCTTAGAGTCCTAAATTTAGGAAATAAACACAGTCCAGTGTAACAGAAAAGGAACTTGGTCTGATAGATCTTATGCATCATATTATTCAAATATGAGTTGTGAGATAATTGTGAAGTGCATATTTGTTTTTTCTTAAACAAATGATACTAAGAACTAAATGAAACTAATGATACTAAGCCATAATGGTTTGATATCAATAAATTAATCTGCCTCAGCCAGGCACGGTGGCATACGCCTGTAATCCTAGCACTTTGGGAGGCTGAGACCAGACAATCATGAGTTCAAAGTCAGTCTCAGCAACAGTGAGTCACTAAGCAACTCATGAGACCCTGTCTCTACATAAAACACACACAAAAAAAATGAGGCTGGGGATGTAGCTCAGTGGTCAAGTACCCCTGAGTTCAATCCCCAGTATCAAAATAATAATAATAATAATAATAATAAACAGTTATTATTAATAATAATAATAATAAATTACTCTACCTCCACTATTCATTTGGCTGTGCATGGATAGTCAGAATATTCAGAACTCAGATTAGCTACTGAGGGATTACTTGACACCTTGTACCCTTTATTGTCACACAGTTAGAACCAGCTCCCTTCTCATGTGCTTATCCATAGCATAAACCAGAAAATAAATTTACAGTTAGTATGCTATGTTACAGAGGCTTTTTGGACATGGTCTCAAGGCATACTGATATATCACATGGCAGTAACTATAACTATTAATTTAAAAACTCATATTCATAAATCATTTGCTTGATATTCATATGAATTAAGACATATTCACAGTGTTTTCTGCAATTGGGGAATAATTTTTCCCCAATTGAACACTCCACAATTCTTGTATGAGAATAAAGGTTATCTAATCCCATGTAATTCTTAGGGAATCCATGAAAGTGAACTCCATGAACAAAAAACCTTTAGTATGCATGTAACTGTGAAAGAAAAGAAAAAATATTACTTACTGCTACTGTCTATACTCTGCTGCTGTTTCATGCTAAATCGGGACTTCTACATGTAGTTTGACTAGAGAAGAATCATATTTATGAAGAAATGTGCCCAAGGATACTTAAATTTGGATCCTGAAAAATAAAAGTTATTTATTTCAGTCAAGCCAATTATATGTTAACAGCCTTTTGTTCTCCCACCTCCCTGGCCCAAGTAGAATTTTATTTTTCTTTCTAGTACTATATAAATTCTCCCTTCAGTTTTTTCTAGCATATAAAATGCTGTGTGAATATCTATCAGTAATTAATAGCCTGTCATCCAAGTAGGTAATATATGGGAGTGAATTCATTGTTTATGAGTATATCAATATCATTTAAAAACTATATGCTGGGATAGAAAGGCAACGTTGAAGTGTAAAATTGCTAATGCAGGCTCATAGCCTGGAAAATGATTTCTTTTAATAGTTTTCCTCATTTAACAGTTCTTCATTTGAAAATGTTCCCATTCAACTGCAGATTTTGTGGTTTGGTACAGTGAAGAAGAAATTTATTCCTTTGACACATTTATTCTTTTAATAGTTTTGAAAACAGATTTGAAAAAGTTTCACTGAGTGCCTATATATTTTGCAGTTTGTAGAGAAATTGATTCTTTACAGGTTTTTTTTTTTTTAATGTGCATTCATTTAAGTAGATTCTGCCTCCATGGCATTGTTTCTAAGATTGCTTTAAACTGGGTCTTCCTGGAGGGTTCTGGTAATACAGTAATGCCGTGTCAACCTGTGGGTTTTCCAGGGATTCTATAAACCCTAAATGACAGAAAAGGGTCACACTACTGGAAAAGAAGAGAAAAGCAAGCAATTTAAAGGATGGACTTTACCTAACCACTAGTAGGTGTCTTTAGCTTTCACAGTAATTATAATTTAATCATTACTGACAGAGCATTTACAATGAGACTAGTTTGGGAATGGAGTATGTGGCCATGAAATATATGTATCAAATTATCCTTCAAAGATTTGAAAGCAGGTTATCTGTCACAAATGTTTTATTTCAATATTTAATATGATCATTCTAAGCTCAAACCAATGTTTGACTTGTTTATTTCAGGATTTTTACCCAAAGTAAATAGGGTTATGCTATGTCTGTATTGTAAGAAAATCTCACATCTATTCCTTCTCCTCACTCTTGATCCATTTTTATTCACAGTTCCAAAGACAGCACCCACCAATGTCAGTGGAAGAAGTGGAAGAAGGCATGAGCTGGTCATCGCCTGGGAGGTAAGAAAGCTTCTGAAGACGTCAGAATTCCCCGTTTTCTTAGAAACAAAGACTAGCTGCCCCGGTACAAAGAAACTTGTGGGTTTCTCTTGAGATTCAGTTAAGCATTTAAGCATGTGCTGCTCTCATGAGTACTGACAAAGTGAAGCTTTCTCATTTTCATACCAGACCCCAGGTCTAAGGTTTGCTTTCCTGTCATATAGGACATCACAGAACAAAGTTTCAATGATTAAAACACATCCTCTCTCAAATTACTTCAAGCATCTGTTTGGCTTCATTTGTCATTTAATTATTTTACCATTAGATGGTCACCTTGATTTAGTAGGAACTAAAAGCCCTGGGGAAGGAGGAAGGAACCACCCCTGAGGGGCACAGTGCCCAGGTTCTCTCTCCTAGCCCATGCTGGGGATAATTTTTAAGAATCTCCCTAATAAACAGAATTGAGACCTTTCTTATAAGCATTTGTATTCTTTTGTCTATCTTTTCATACAGCTCCCAAAGTAGTCTTTTTTGACAAAAAAATAAAATAAAAAAAATAAGGACTTATTTTTCACTAAGCCACTTGCCTTTTTGTTAAATGACCTTATGCTGGGGCTGGGAAAACAGCTCAGAGGTAGAGCACTTGCAAAGAGCATGTGCAAAGCCCTGGCTTAGATCCCCAGCACCACATACACAAATAATCTATGTAGTTCACAGACCTATACCTTAGGATATACAGACACGGAAATGTTTGTTGGACAAATGGAACAATTCCTGATCATTTCTAACAGCAAAGATAAAATGTAAAGTAAAATATCTTTTCCCAAGAAATTTTCCATGATCACATCATCTGTTCCATTTTTTCCACCTATTTCCCTTTTCTCAATAAAACTTTATGTCTTGCTTTTTATTTCTGCAGAGGTATTAACTTCTCAACATCCGAACTTTACTGAGATCAGCTCTCTCTAAATGGAATTGCCTTTCCCTAAGAACTTTGATTTTAATAGGCTTGTCTCTCTTCTTTCATTTTATACCTAGTTTTTCTTCAAATCAAAATTTAAAAGAAAAAAACCTACTTAACAAATATTTACTGTCTGTTCTACTATGTGCCAAGCACTGTGCTCATCAGTGGCTGTTAAACTTTCTCCATTAACTAGTCAATTACAATTGCCTTTCTATGATATTCAGTTGAAGCTCACTTAACAAATGTAAACATAAGCCCCATAGCACAAGAAGTTTCTTGAAAAAATACCATAGTCCAGTGTTTTTGCATATTCATAAAACATAGGTGGTATTGAAAAGAACACTGAAAGGCTGGTCTTACTTTAATATCTATTAGATAAACTGTGCAAAGTACTATGCAGAGTAGCACCAGTGACAAGATATTCCCAAATATCAGACCATATGACAGTTTTCCCCAACAAGCTAAATTCTAGTATGGAATCCAAGGACCTTCATTTCATATACATGACTAATTGGAGCAAATTTATTTCGCTTCAGAGTTTTCAATACTCTTGTGAGTTTTCTCACATACCAACAGATATAATTTAATTTTTTTCTTTTACCTTTACATTCTTTAAAGTTTTCAAAATCTGCCAAAGTGGTTTGCTATATTGGTTTCCAATGTAGTACAGATTTGAGATTTTCCTTTGCTCTAGTTATCCATGGTAACAACAATAAAAAACTGAGGATTTGGAGGAAGTTATGTTTTACAAATTGTTTTGCTCATAATTGTGTTTTCCTTCTTTAGCCAGTATCTGAAGAGTTTCAGAATGGGGAAGGCTTTGGCTATATTGTGGCTTTTAGGCCCAATGGAACACGTGGCTGGAAGGAAAAAATGGTGACATCCTCTGAAGCTTCCAAATTCATTTATAGAGATGAAAGTGTCCCTCCTCTTACACCCTTCGAAGTTAAGGTTGGCGTTTATAACAATAAAGGAGATGGACCTTTCAGTCAAATTGTGGTCATCTGTTCAGCTGAAGGAGGTTGGTTTCCTTACCCTTATAATTTTATTCAGCATGTTAATATTTTGTTATTTCTTTACAAAAGCTTTCATTATTCAAATAACAGTAAGCCAAAAATAAAGAAAATAAAGCTCACTTATAGTCCTACTACACTTTTAAGATACATTTTTCCAAACTTTTTTCAAAATTTAATTTTAAAAATCTAATTTTAATTTTAAAATAATCTCATTTTTAAAAATTATGCTTTGGGATTTTTTTACTCCCTAACAATATATCGTAAACAAGTGTCCATGATAATAACAATGTTAGTAATTCCTGCCGTGTTTACAATTCTCTGGATGCAGATTAATAAACCCCTTTGGTTTGAATTTTAGTTAATTTTGTATTTTAATAATATGCATATGAAATAAATCTAAATAAAGTCTCCATTTACATGGCCAGTAAAAATTTTTGTCTAACCCCATGCACAAACCATTGTACTGATAAAGAAATATCAGTAGGACTATTACAATCCTTTCATAGCATCATTAAATCTTAATGACAATCTTGTGTGATAAGCATTGAGTAGAAAAAAAGAAACTAAAGTTCAGAAAAGTTACAAAATTTGCTAAAACACAGTTTTTAATTAAGCATTAAACCCACATCTCTAAGCATTAAATCCTTGATCTTTCTAGAACATGCTGCTATAGTATGCATGACCTCAAGATGCAGTTAACTAGCTATTTTGGGGATGAATAAACTATAAACCTGTGACTTACTCATGATTACATTCAATAGGTCATAGAGCTGAAGAACTAACCCTGCTTCCAACATCAGAATCTTGGGTTCTTTTGAGTAAATATAAATGTGCTATTTTCTGAGTGAGAGAAAGCATGATAGATCTAACTCCCTAAAGCTAACTTAGCCTTAGTCCTTCTCCTTACTCATGTGCAGAATTTTAATTAACACTACAAGTTTATAATAAAATTGTCTTATATTTCTTAAATTTATGAAAGAAAATGTTCCACCAAAGGCAGCATTCATTTGACCTTCCAAGTAAGCATGGGCAACACAAACTGATCCTTGTACTTCCTTCATGCCCACATGTACAACTTGAATAGCTCAAAAAATTATATTTTTAGTGATGTGAACATCATAAAAAGAAATAGGTTCATTTGAATATGGAAGAAGAAAGGTAGTATTTGATTTATGTAAGTGTGGTTTTTCTGTAAAAGCTGACTTATATTTTTATAGTATAGAGCCAAATATTGAAGCAAAAACTATTCTAACAGAAAAATGGGCAGAAAAATGAAGAATCAAGTAATGAAAAGGAGTCACGGGTATTCCAATGAGAAACCCATGCACTAAGCATCTCAGATTTCTGATGTTTCTCCATATAGCCAATGTGCCATATTACTTATATTACCTAATTTAACACTTAAAAACAAACAGGAGGTCAGGAGCTCAAGCTCAATCTACTTTTTAGAAAACTAGAGATCTGTGAAGCTAACTAACGTGCCCAAGTTCACACCAGTAAAAATATATGATTCCAAAGCACATGCTTTAACTACTACTCTACACTGTCTCACCAGGAATGTATGTAATTATGATATTTTCTAGTATTTATTACTCCAAATATCTATTTCAAGTACATGTTTTATTCAGGAAGTGCATATTCTTGTTGCTTTAAAATTGCTTCAATCTAATTATAAAACACACCGTCCCAAAGGTCACATGAGGTGAGTTGCCGGAGTCTGTGAACATGCTTTGTATGGTAATGCCAGGGCTGCCTTTAAGAAATCCAGCTTTGTAAGTTTCTTGACAACCTTTGCTTTGAAATTAAATTATAGCAGCCACCATTTTTTTTTAATATTATGTTCCCTTAAAGTAGAAATGGCTTGCCTTTGGAGATTTCTCTTTCAAGCTGGAAAGGAAATATGCATATTTTCCTTCAAAGACACTGAGGTGGTTGCTGTAACATATTTCATAATAACACTTCATTTATTTTGTAGACTAAAATATGAAAGATACCAGGCAAATCAAGTCTGTATAGAGTCTGCCTTTGTTCTGATGACAAAATTCAAAAATATACTTGGCATTTGCTTACTAATTAAATGTACAAATTTAGAACTTTATATGTCAATATGAGTACAGTGTTAGCATCACTAAATAATTTTAACCAGTAATGTAGGACAAAGGACAAAGGATCTTTTGCCAAGAGACAGCAGAGTCTGAGTTCAGCTCTGGTTGTACTAACTAAATGATTTGGGGCAGTTAACTCACCTCTCTGAGCCCTGTCTTTCCCCACTTTAATAATAAACTTTTGAAATAGAATGTCTCTGTAAGTCCTCACAAATCTAAAATTAAAATTCTGTCAATTTATCCTATGTTCTAAGATGTTCTTTTAAACAATGATCCCAAACATGCAGTAATAATAGTTCACTTTTTCTGTATAATAAAAAGAGGAAATTAGTCACTTGGAAAATTGCTTTACTTGAAAAGAGACCATTTTAAAAATTAAACCATTTTTTTAAAAAACAATCAAGACCTGTAATAAATGCAAAACTATACATCATAGTTGTACTCCTGCCAGGGCAGTTTCCTCTACTGTATGGCCTGTGGATATTCACACAGGTTCAATGTGCTTTTTATCATTATCCTCTTACCACCATATCTGAGATTATACTTCTCCTTAAGATAAATTCTGCTTCTTTACTGTTCCTTTAACCCAGTCCACTGTCTTCACTTCCAAATCCCTCTACCATAAAGGCAGAAAAGAACAAACAGAATGAGACTGCCTTTCTATTTGTATTGATGGGCTTAGTTCTTCTCTGGACAAGGAATACTGGCTACATGTCTAGGAAACCATGAAGAAGTCACATTTTCACAGCTGACACTGACCTGGGTTGGAGCCAGGGATATGCATTAAATCTATTAGAATCCTACTACACTTTTTAGATGTTTTTCCAAGCTTTTTTCCACATTTTTAGTTTTTAAAAATTCATTCCATTTATGTTGATATTTATATTCTTCACTCTCTAACAATTTATGACAAACATGTTTCCATAATAATTAAAGTATTAGTAATCCCTGCAATGTATTCTACTCTCTGGATGGATATTTAACCAAACTCCAGTCATGAGAACTGGTATTCTCTGAGGCACAGAAAGACTAACAAGGCTCACCTTGGAGCACTACTTCTACCTCTCCCATTGGAACATTAATGATGGATGGCATTCACATCCAGAATGCCCTTCCATGAATGCTTGTGTACATTCCCCATACCCTTCACCTTTTTCTTTTCCTCTCTCAAGAAAGGATACTGGAATGTAAATGAGAATTATATTATTATAAAGGAAAAACCTTAGTTGACCTGTTATTAAGAGGAATCATCATTTATAAATATTGATATTTGGTAAATCACTTGAGATATGACCTTGACTAGCATTTCTGACATTGACTGTTCCCCTGGAGTACTATCAGAGATGTTGCAAATGCTTCTTTTGCTAACACCCTTGAGCCTTTGAAACGTTTCAATATTTTCACAATAGAAATAACCCTTAAAGGTTCTGTTAGTGCCAAGTAGCATCTGACATAATCCTGAGAGATATTTGCCTGCCAGGATTCCATACACCCTGTATCTAACACTGAACTCCACCTTTTAAATTAACAAGAATTATGTGCCTTCCTGATCCTGATTCCACTACAGATCTACAGGGTTTGGTAAAATTGTGTGCAATACTATAATTTTGAAGCAGTTCTATCTTTTTTAAAAGAACAGCAAAATTTCAAAATAAGTCATTTTAAAATGCATGGTAAAACCAATAGTGATTTTTCTTCAAGATGAAGGTCAAAATAGCTATTTTTTCTAGAAATATTTAATCAAACTTATTACTATAACTTTAGGTAGAATCAGAACATTGACTTATTATACCTAATAGAAAAACAGAGAATTTCAATATACACTAATTGTGTGTTAGATTTATTTGTAACATGCTTTAGCCTTTTTTAGATTTTTCCACTTTTGATTTTTGCCTTGTATATAGAGTGCTTTTATTTTTATTAAACCCCCAAAGCCTCTATTCATTTTAAGAAGCTGATATGCAATTATCCCCTTGCAAACAGAGCTACCACAGCTCAAATTAAAACCCAACATTCATAAGGCGTTATTCTCCAAATCAGTTCTTAGCTGGAACTGAGCTCAGTGGGATTTATGTGAACTTGGAAATTAATAAATTGGCATATTAGTTATAAAATACAAGGAATAATTTTCTGTCTTTGCCAGATGATCTATTTGGATTAGTGCCTATAAAAGTTCAACTACAGCTGTCCTTACTGAATTTTTAAATAATGAAAACATAACCCTTCTCCCAAGGAGTTTATTAAACTCTCCTTTGATTAAAGCTGTTGCTTGCCCCTCCTGGGAAGTCAGATGTATAATCAATATTACAAGCACATCCCCCCACATTACTTGGAGGACTCCAGCTGCCAGGTCACTTAATACAAACATATCATCTAAATTCATGAACATGGTAATGCTGTTTCAAATTTTTAATCTAACTGATACCAAAATCGATCAATCAGCCTTCTACTTCCCCAGACTGGAATAAAGGAGTTATCCATGGACTACTTAATATCATAAGTAGAAGAAAAAAAGATCCTTTTAAGTCTTAAGTTTACAGACATAACACTAGTATAATCTCAGAAGTAAGTTCCTGAGCTCTCATCAAATTACCAGAGTGTAATAGACAGGAGTGAGAGCTGCAGAAAACACACTGTTATTTAAAGGTCAGGAGAATTTCAGAAATGAGCAAATATGATGTGGTCCCTGCAACAGGAATAACGAGTAGAGCCTGTGGAGGGTTAAGTAGGTGATGATGGAGGTCTAGGTGCTTTCTGAAAAGACTATGAGTAGCGCCCACGTAGGAAGCACCAACATCAAAACTCTTGGGAGAAATTAGAAGTGGAGAGGCAAAGGGGAAGAGAGAAATGGCAAAGAAAAAACATCACACATGTGCAACAGGGACACACAGCTGACAGCATGATGGTGGGAGCCTGACTGCCTGTGTTCAGCTCCTCCCTCTACCATTTAGTTCTGTGTAACCTTGGATTGCTTAGTGTCATCACCCCTCAATTTCTTCATCTAAGTAATAGCGATAGTAATAATGGAATTGTTAGGAGGATTAATTAATAAAGAATTACCAGAGCTTAGAAAATAGCAAACCCTCAAAAAAAAAGCAATTGTTACATTGAGATCTTCCCGTTATCTATTTTGTTTGTTCTTAATGATATTCCACCCTGGTCTCCGTCAGTTATTTGGAGGGAATTCGGCAGCAAATGAATAAAATAATGAACAAAAGAATGTTTTCTATAAGATCTCTTTTGTATGTGAAAGTTGACCAAGAAATTGAGAATGAGTCAGCTGCTTCCTTGGAACCAAATTTAAAGAGGAGAGTTCTAGCTGGGGCCCTTTCAGAGTCAGGGGAGAGTTTGAAAAAATCAACCTTGGTACAACTTTGGCCACTTTTTGAATCTGCAAACTGGGGACAGATATTTAAAAACATAAGTCCATTACTCAAAGTCCTGTAAGGGTCAATTAAGAAACAAGCAAGTGAAGTATTTATTCCCTGTTGAGAGGATACGGAGAAGAGTGGGCTCTGGTAAACACGCCCTGGTGGTTAAAATGGATGCTGAGCTTCACCTTCCAACACAAGAATTCAGGCTTGATTTCTTCCTTTTATTTCCCCAAAGAAATCCAGACCTTAGAACTTAAACGTGGGCTTAAATTAATTTAGTTGAACACATTGTGTGTACTAACACAATGACGGAAGACCCACTGGCCATCTCTTTGACTTCAATATTTTTCTAAAATTCTTTCTAGTCACGGCCTTCCATCACTTGACTAGAATGGGATTCCAGAAAGAAGTTAGTTCCAATCTAGACTTTCTCTGATCCAGTCAGTTATCCTTATCTGCAGACAAAGTTCTTGCTCACTTGGCTACAGACAGTACATACTAAAAACTTCTGGAATAAATCTCTATGCTGAAATTTCCAATTAGGTCAGTGTGTCTGCTTCTGATACTATTTAGATCCTGAAGGTGAAACAAATTAAAGTAGATCTGGAATGATTCATTCACCTTCCTTCAATTAGATGCAACTGTAATGCACAGCCCCAAGAATGCAACTGTGAAATATCAGGATGGGTCTGACCCTGATTTTAAATCCACAGAGCTTTTAAATAAAAATTAAGGTGCTTATTTAGGAAGTAGTTTTCTGAACTTTTTTTATTCTTTTTTTTTTAGTTGCTCTTTTTAGATATACATGAGAGTAGAGTGTATTTTGACATATTATACATACATGCAGTATAACTTATTTTAAATTTTCTATTTGAGGAGTGTTTAAATGCATATAGTGCTCCTGCAAGCTCAAATTTCTTTCTCTAGAGAAAAGGAAGGATAGAAAGGCTGCTACCCAGTCACATTTTGTGCTTCTGAATTTATTTATCCCCCTGCAATCTTCTTTGACAAAGATGTAATTGCTTCAATAATATAAAAGCTAAAAGAAGGCTTTTGGCACACAAATCTCTGCAATGCAATGCATTCATTCTAAAAAGAAGCAAATCTATTACTGAATAGCAAGTGATATCCAAAGTGCGGGTCCCTTAGAAATAAATCAGTCCTAAATCCTAGAGAACAAGTTGTACACAACTCAAAATATCAGCATGTCCTTTAATTTACTTGCAAAATCAAGAATTTTAACTCTTGTTAAATAACAATGATAAAAAAAGTCTGTTACAAATCTGCAAACCATAATTCTAGAATGAAATAGAACTAGAAGCTTTTCCCATAATACACTTTTTTGTGTGTGTAAAAATTGGGTAGATACACAAATAATAGGAAGTTGGAAAATAGGATAAGGGAAACCACTGAACAAAAGAAAATAATAGAAGATATTCAGAGGGTGACAGAATGAGAAATCATTATTTATATCATGACAAGAATTAATGTTGACTTCTGTATACAGATTGTGCATTTACCAAAGCACTTTGAGTTCACACAATTGTAACAGATGCTTTTTAAAAAAAATTTTTTTAGTTGTTTATGGATCTTTACTTTTCATTTATTATTTATATGTGGTGCTGAGGATCGAACCCAGTGCCTCACGCATGCTAGGCAAGCGCTCTACCACTGAGCTACAGCCCCAGCCCATAACAGATGCTTTTAATGAGGATTTTACCTAAGAAAAATCATTGCTTGCTACAAATATATACCTTGAAAAGGTCTTTTGTGGGCTTCTTTGACAGCAACAGGTAGATGTTTTTGACAGATCTTTTTCAATTAATAACATACAAAATCATTCCAGACAGATGTATGACCACTTTCTATTAGAAAAGGAAAGATCTCAGAAAATGGTGACAATTCTTTAGAAGTCTGTCAGCATGCCTTTAAAATCTTATTTAGAAGTCTACCTTTGCTATATGATTTCCTGAATCTGAAAAATAAATAAATTTCAGCAGATTGGTCTGAACTCTTTTATGGGGTTACTATCAAAGTCTACAATTTCTATGGGGTAGGACTTTTTTAAATACGCTTTCTACAGAACTGTTTGACCTAATATATGGCCTTTATTCTGCCATTTCATTTAACATGTGTTGGTGACAGTATTTATGATTCAGCCATGTCAAAGCCAGAAATATTTTGTTGCTCACATAGCATGCAACCTCAAATAAAATGCACCTCTTGATGGATGCCAGTCAGACATTGTGTATTTGAGAAAAATAGTGTGAAAGGTCACTGAGCATAGAGACAAATGAAAAAGTGGTTTTGAGCAATAGCACTGAGACCTTCAGGGACTTTCCTACTCAGCCCATACCTGTCTTAAAAGTCAGTGCATGCCTTTTAAATATCATGATGCTTAACACATTTCTTACATAATAATGGAAATGCAGTTTGTGGTTGGAACATCAAAAAGTATCTAATGAAATTTAGACTATTTTCTCCTTCATGGGTTAAATACAATATTTATGTGATATTTTATGGCTGAACATTTAAAATGGCAACTTAGAACTGAATGTTTTGTAGATATTATTTCAGTTAAAACTAATCTTAAAAATCTGAGGTACAATTCTAATTATTCCCATATTACAGATGGGGAACGAGGGATAAGAAGGAGGTAAATCAATTTACCCAAAGCTAAATAAATAAATAAATGTAATGAATAAAAAATAATTTAGTGAACTGACACAAAACTTATGCATGTTAATGAGGTACCATGTGGTAGTTCAATAAATGTATATATTGTGTAATCATGAATAACTGCATACTTTTTAAAGGCAAAAATTAACAGCAACTACAAAAGGAGCTGAGTCCAACTGCATAGTCCGTTTCCTTCAGCATTATGCTAGACTGCCAGACAATTGAAATCAGACCATTTAACTTCTCTAGAAACGTCCCAGCTAATGCAAGGATAAAGATCTTTGCTTGTCTCGGTGGATTTGTCATTTGTCATTAATAAGTTATTGATGAGATTTGACCCAAATAAAGAATTCCAAAAATATCTTCTTGAGTTTTTCATAAGTACTACAGCATATCATCTACCTTTCAAACACAAGGTAGAAAGAAGTGAACCCCTGACAGATTTAGGTGCAGTGCTTTGATAGACAATGTGTTACAGTCCTGGCTTCTTCTTTCCATTTTCCTTCATGCAGAACCCAGTGCTGCTCCCACCGATGTCAAGGCTACAAGTGTGTCTATGTCAGAGATTCTTGTGGCATGGAAACATATTAAAGAGAGTCTAGGAAGACCGCAGGGATTTGAGGTATGAACAGAAATACTGAAAATAAGCCTTGTTATTTCTGCTTGGCACTACATCCTCCTAAAGAGATGGTTTGGTGACACTTCGACAGAATTATGTTCCTTTGAAATTTTGCTCTATGTTAAAAAAAAGTAAGAAACACTGTTTTACTGACAAGTACTATGTAGCTCATTATCTGGCTTATTTTTCAGTACAGTTGTTTCCACAGCACTATGCAAAGATTTTTTTAAAAAAGATTAAAATATGTAGGATCAGGAATTACAGGTAGGTATTTGCTAGTATCCAATTTATTGGTGATTTAAAATGTTTTTGTGCCTTTGTTTATAATAATGTAATGTATAAAAATGAATTTTTTCTTTCATACCTTTTAGGCAGGTCTTACCTTTAATACTGAATTCTCAAACTTTGCTTGGAACTTAGAGACCTGTATCTGTTTATTCAAAAGGGGATTATTTTGGTTGTTCCATAAATTTTCCTATTTTAAAACACAGTAATGCTCACATTATATAAAAATATCTATAATATATATGTGTTTGTGCACACAATATATAAATTCTAATATAAGAACCTAGAAGTCAGAGTCAGAAACATTTGTAAAATAAAGTCCAATATCCCATGGACTTATTTTTACAATCTTGCTTCAATCAATTATTTGAATTGCAATTCATTATTTGAATATAGCATCAGTGCTATACTATGACTGCATATTTATTCTATTAATATCTGTTTTTCCCTACGCATGTTGCAGGGACCATGCCTAGTCATCACTACATCCCAGCAAATGGTAGCACTTGGCCCATGACAGGCCACAATAAGTTTCTATGGAAAGAATGAATGTCTGTGCTTCACTATGAGCCCATTTCTACATGTTAGTATCCATTGTGCAGGCCTGTTCAGACCCCCTTTACTATGCATCCCCCAGCTGCTAGAGTGTTGACTGCTAATGATTCTCAACTTTCTTTCCTCTGAGGGGGCCTGTTATGCCTAGAAAGTTACCTTCCCAACAATCAGGCAGCCAAAGGTCAATGATGGACTGACAGGATTCTCATGCCTCAAGGAGAAACAATATGATGGTGTGGTTTATGACCCAGAGCCTTTGCTGTGTGCATCAGGCTGATGCTGGATTACTTAGGATCACATTCTTGCTCGGCTCCCTCTCCTTCTCCACCTAGGTTTCCTCCTGCCCTTGTGGATTATACCTAAATAGCACTCTCGCAATAAATCAAATGCACCCAAACCCTTACCTCAAGCCCCACTTATTTTTTAGTTATACATGACAATGGAATGTATTTTGACATATTAAACTTACTTAAGGTATAACTTATTCTATTTAAGTTCCCACTCTTGTAGTCGTACATGATGTGGAGTTACCCTAGTCGTGTATAAAAATACAAGGGTAGGAAAGTTATCTCCAGTTAATTCTACTGTCTTTCCTATTCCCCCTCCCTACTTCCCTTCATTTCCCATTGTCTAGTCCAATGGATTTCTATTGTTGCCCTCCCCATTCTCCCTTTCTGTGGGTTAGCATCCACATATCAGAGAGAACATTAGGCTTTTAGTTTTGTGGGATTGGCTTATTTCACTTAGCATGATATTCTCATCGCTTTACCAGTAAATGTCATAATTTTATTCTTCTTTATGATTGAGTAATATTCCACTGTGTATACATCTCACATTTTCTTTATCTATCTATCCATTGAAGGACACCTAGGTTGTTTCCATAGCCTGGCTATCGTGGGTTGAGCTGCTATAAACATAGATGTGGCTGTGTCACTGTAGTATGCTGTTTTTATGTATAAATGTACATCCTCCCTAGACCTCAGAGGCAGAGTATCTGGGGGCCCATCTTTGTGAGTGTGCTTTTAGAGAGCCACGAGTATATTCCAGTATGTAGAAGAGTGAGGATCCAGCATGGTACACCTCAAAGTAGTGATCCATCACATAGCCACTTACCCTCAATTTCTTTTTTACCTACCATAATAGTGTAACTTTCACATACCCATCATGACTCACTGTATTAACATCTCTCCATAACTTCATAACATTCATGTAAGATCAAAATTTGTACACAATTTTCTCCCTCAATATAAACCACTAATTTAGTAATTCACCAGATATTTTTAAGGGCTGCTAAGTATTCATTGAGCGAAATGCTAGGAACAAAATGAAGTCCCTTCCCTTGTGAAGCTAATATTACAGTAGGGAATTGAATAACAAAAGAAGCTAAGAAATAAGTGAGAGATGTCATTTCAGTTGAGAATAAATGCTGTATAGAAAAATAAAAAAGAGCACTAAGATAGAGAGTCTGATAGTTAATAGAGGTTTGAGAAGTCATCTTTTGGAGGTTGGCACATTTGAGTAGAGCCATGAGTGAGCAAGAGGTCAGAGGACAGAGATCAACAACAAGGTAGCAACAGGATGTTGGAAGATCACCAGTACAAGTTCCAGATCACATGTAGTCTTGTGAACCAGAAGAAGAGTTTATATTTTATCCTACATAGAGGGAGAATCCACGAAACCATTTTAAACAGGGAGGTCATATCAAGAGCTGACATGTTTTTAAAGCCCCCCTTGGTCTAGAGGGTGGAGAACAGATTAGAGGGGGCAGAACAGAATCTAGGGAAGATGGAAGATCCAAGGTCTTCCCTAGAGAGTGGCAAGGAGATTGTCACAACCCAGATGACAGTGAGGTTGCTTTTACCTATAGTGGTAGTAGCAGAGATGATGAAAAGCAGACCTGGAAGGATAGACTTCAAATGAAGGTATAAAACTTGATAATGAATTGGATGTGGGGATTGAAAGAGGATTCAAAGATATTCCGGAGCTTTCCAATCCAAAATGATTGAATGGCATTGTCATGCATGGAGATGAGGAACTCAGAAAAATGGGGCTTTCAGTTTAGAAAACTAAAAGATTGTCAGTTTAAAAAACTAAAAGATTGTTTGGTATGTGTTAAATTGTATAAGGCTTCTTTATTTCTAAAAGGAGTTGCCAAGATGGTTTTATATGAAGACAAAGATCTGGGGTTGGAGAATGTGAGAACTCACCAGTATATACATAGCTTTTATGCATTAACTGGCTGAAATCACTGAGCAGTGATAAAGAAGATGTCTGAGAACTGATCCCAATGATGCCTCACCACTTGGAGCTCAAGGAAGGAAAAGGTGTGGCCAAAGAAACTAACAGGGAGACCCAGAAGAAATTCAGAAGCCAAGAAAAGAATTTCATTGTGGAGAGAATATTCCAAGAAGTCCAATGCTGCAGGGAAAGATGAAGCCTAAGCCAGTTGCAGTGGCACACACCTAAGTCCCAACTACTCAGGTGGCTGAGACAGGAAGACCACATGAGCCCAGGAGTTGAAGGTCAGCCTGGGCAACAGAGAAACCCAGTCGCAAAAAAAGTAAAAAATAAAAATAAAAATTAGCAGAAAAATGAGGCCTGAGAGTTCCAGATGGATATGGCAGAGACTTTCACAAACTTGATGAGAGAGGTTTTGAAATGCTGGTGATCAAGGCTTGCCTGGAGGTTAACATTAAGAGTGACACCTCAGTGTCAGAGCACAATGTTTGCACTAAATCTGTTTCATTCAAAATGACAACTTATCACAAGCCAAAGTGGAATATCCTTAAAAACCAAAAGCTGATAGGAACAAATCAAATTCTGGAATAATCACAATGACCATATTTTTAAATTAAAATGAACTGACACAAATTCTGACAACTGATTTTACACTCAAAAACAAGGAAGAATCCATGAGCATAGTAACATCTATGCTACTTTATAATGCATTATAAACTGTAGTTTTAAAAAATATGATATTTTGTTACCGGAGGGAGGAAATCAACAACTTCATTGGAAAATTAAATATATGCTTCTTATAATCAGAAAATAATAAAAGCCATATAAAATTCAATGGTCATATATGAAATCACTGTTATTTTAAGTAAAATATGCTCAGCAAAGACAATTTTTAATGTATACTAACTCATAGCTGTGTAGTTACATGTAGATTTAAGACTAAATGTGATATAAATAAAGCTTATCAACATCTCTCAGCCCCTCCTTTCTTTATCCTTTATACCTTTATATGGAGCCTCTGCCCACCCAGGTATTTACTGCTCTAATATCCTACCTATTCTCACCTATTAAAAATTCACTTAGTAAAATAGGTCCCCAATTGTTACTAATACATATTAATCCCTCATAGTTTACTAATTTATCTTACTTCTATCTTCCTCCTATACTCTAAGCCTAACACAATCCCAGCTATCTGTGAAAATGGTAGGATTCTGAGCATGGTAACAAAACAGATATTTGAAACAAGAGCATTCGTCAACAAAACCCAGAAGATTGGTTTCAATTTTTATGTACTTACATCAGTCCTATGAGTCACTTTTCTAGCCATAATTCTGACTTTCCTTGAATTGTCTGAAAGAGCAAATTACTGGAATGGCACTAGGTACTGCTTGGAAAGTAGAGGAGACAGTGCTTTGGGCTTCCCCTCTTATTTTTCTTGAATTGGAATGTGGCTAAGATCGATGAGGTTCTGCTCTTTGGAATGTTAAATCCTAATGGAGAAAGAAAATTTAAAAAATAAACAAGCAAGCAAATAAAATCAAATAATATGCAGAAATTTAAAGGTAGAACAAACCTAGTTCCTTTGAAGCACAGAAGGAAACAGGACTAGACCTTTATGAGCAATGCAGTAACTGAAATTAGAAGTAATCAGAGACTTAGGGAGAGACAGGATTACGTAGAGATATACAGATTACGGAAAGACTATTCTATTTCAAATGCAGTAGAGAGTACGGGGGCAATTCAAGGTGAGGTACAATGTCTGGTTTACATTTAAAAATAAATAATACTGGCTGCTCTTACTTGAAGAATGAAAGAGAAAGAGAAATGGATCGGGAAGTTAATGTTAGGAGGTTATTGCAATATGGTAAGTAGGAAGGGATGGTGATTTAGACTGGGGCCTAGCAATGAAATGGGAGAGAACTAGATGTATTTTAGAAGCAGGCCTGGCAGGATCTGTTGGCTGGAGAGAAGAAAAATGATTATTTTTGCATTTCTGGATTGGTCAAGTGAGTCAATTTTGCTATTTACCAAGAAATTAGGAAAACTGAACAAAGGGACAGATTTGAAGATGGGAAATCAAGAGTTCTGTTTTTGCCATATTAAATGTGAGACAGCTATCAGAAACCTAAGGATGTCAAGTAGACAGCAGGATATATGAGTCTGGAGTCTAATCGAGAGATCAGTGCTAAAGACATAGAGGTGCCATTTAAAGCCATGCTATTAAATAAAAGCACCTAAAGACAAATCTTCAAGAGGAGAGGAGGACAATAAGTAAGGCTTTGCACTCAGTATTTAGAAGTTTAGCTAAAGAGGAAGAATCAGCAAGGAGAGCTCAGTCTGGTAAATGGAAAAACCAGGTATGAATAAAAAAAGGGAAAGAGCTGATCAAAGAGAAGAAAATGGTCAACTATTCTTAAGGCTTCAAAGAGATCAAGTGAGATGAAGGCAGAAAAGTGAAAATTGGGTTTAGAAGTTTGGGGTATTCCTAAGAAATCTTCCATAATCAAACAAATAATCCAAATCCCTTATGTTGTCAATTTAGCTACTTCAGATGTAGACTTTTAATACTCTTAGTGCCACAAACGATGATTAGTGGCAATAGTCTGAGAAAAGGAGACCTCAGTTCAGAGCTCTCTGCCATCCAATCACTACTTACTGTGAAATCATCTGGGTCTCTTGTCAAGATACAGGTATTTTGATATTCATAAGAATCAGCTCTCCAATCTTGCCGTCGAAATGGTAAAGAAAAATATTGCACTTCTGAACATGTTTTTGCTTCAAAGATTATAAAATGAGTCTAATTAACCACTGTAAAAAAATACTTTAGCCTCAGATTTAAAAAATAGAGTCTTTTATATAGGAAATTTCCCTTGATGTACCCAGTATAACAGAGGAGGCAAATGAGAAATAAGAAATCATTTCTAAAATCATATGCACAGATGTATTTCCTTCTAGAATGTTTCCTGTCCAGAAATTCATCTGCATTCTGATATCAACTGTCTCTGGAGTACATAGTATGGTATTAATCAGAGAGTACCTCAGTGTATTTTATATAAAAAATTTGAGCCTTTATGTGACTTGATTCTGAAATTTTTGAATTTTCTTTTCCACTAATTGGGAGAAACTACTTAGCAAGGATCAAAGATAAAATTCATGTTATCAAGTGTAATAAGTCCTGAAGCTCTCATATCCTCTCCTGATCTCCTCACCTAAGTCCTCATCATTGTCTTCTCCCTTCCCAGTTTGACTCTTGTTGCAGGTGCTCCAGAATTTGGTTTCAACCTAACTAATTATGAGCCTGGGTTTTTAGTCAGATTTTGTTTTCATATAATCCTGATCAGGCTTTATATGTGTTTCATTGAAGTTCATTTTTTATTTATTTACCCCACCAATATTTAATGAGTGCCTACTATGTTTTGGCACAGTGATCAGGCTAAAACAAATAAAACAAAGTTCCTTTTCTTATAAAGTTCACAGTCTAGCAAGGGAGACTCCATTCCTAGTTTCTTGAGTGTATGTTTTTGTGTTAATCTTATACTGAGGTCTTGATCCTAACTCCAGTTATCTCCTTTTGCTCATGGTTTGATCTTATTCTTTTCACTGGTGTAGCCCTGGAGGCCAGCAATAAGATCTTATTGGAGAGTTTCCCTGATACCATGTGTCAATATTCTACCTCCACGTAGCATTTTTGCCTACACAAGGATGGTCCCACTACAACTTAATTGATTTAAGAAACAGACAAAGCATTCTGACTTAAACTAATTTTCATTTGCAACTAACTCAACACTGTCAAATACATTAACCAATTAATGCAAATAAAATACTCACTGGTTTGTGTTATTAAATTGTCTAATTGCTCAAATACAGTGGTCACAGCAATTAAGATAGTAATAACACTTATGCAAAAAGACAGGGCAAGAATGGTGACCCCTCTGCAGGTAACATCTTTAATAGTAAGGGACTTGAGAACATTTTAGTGTTTTCTGTTCCCATTTCTGCATGAATCCAACCATGGGTATTTCTCAATGTCACCATTAGGCTAGATGAGAACTCCACTAGGGAGGAAGGGAGGAAGAGAGGAAAGGAAGGAAAGAAAAAGCTATTTTTCAACAAGCTTTTAAGACTGACTTCTACCAGTATAGTACTACCTCACAAATAAGAAAAAGCTCAAATCCTAAATGTAAACATCAGCCCACCTAATAGTATTTTACAAGTATTTGAACAATTTTGTCAGCATTCCCTTAGAACAGCCCATTTGAGAATTTCAGATACTTAAAAGTAGCTTGAGATTTTGTGATTGTAGAGTCTCAATGTACAAAGCATTGACATTGAGATATGTGGAATTTCTAGCTTATGATACACAGCCTGATTGAAAGTTAGAAATGGGCTGTATTTATGGAACAACTTTAATTCATGAATAACCATGACTATCCCATCTGGATTACCTTCTCTGTCACTGCTCCTGCAAGTAAATTATTAAGTTCTGTCTTGAATTTATGAACCCACCAGTACTAAAGTATCCTGTGAATGGTAATCCCTGAATTCTAGAGCAGAGTTCATCAAGCTTTTCAGAGCATACCAGGATTTTTATGAGCATACAAATTCAGAGCAGATGCCATTTTGGCAAGAGAGTTAAAGATAATGCCAAATCTCATCATCGTTTATCTTATTTTCCCAGATCAGAAGGAAGAAATTGTGATAATGGAATATTAAATGATTCCTGTTTTCATTTCTTCATTCATCAAGCATTTATGCAGTATCAAGTACTATGCTAAGCACTGGAAATAATCACATTTATAAGATCTGGTCCTTGAAATCAAATGTTCAATCTAATATTAAAGGAGATTTATAGAAAATTAATGTAAACAAAAAAGAAAGACATTGGAACAGTACAATCCTCATGTCCGTAATTGTCCCTGGGTTCTTTTGCACCTGGATCTTCAAGAAACATTCTTGAGTATAAACTTATGCCAGTGCCTAATATGGATTTAAGTTTCTGTGTTTGCATTAGCATATACTTCTGCCCCTAAGATGCTCTCAATTTTCCTAAGTAATCAATAAGATAGTTTTATTTGATGAATAAGACAAACAAGGAAAACTTTAGTGGACATTTTTAAATATTTTAAAAATATTTTGTATATTCTACCTGTGGAACAAAGTCCCCCATGATTGCCAGATCCCCCATGATGTCTATGTCTATTCAGCGTGCTGTGTTAGAGAATTATCATCTGTATTTTTGTCTTTCTAATAGCTGAAATCATTTTAACAGAAAGTGACAATGTGTTTTTGTTTTTGTTTCCTAGCACAGGGACAAGTACCCAGGGTAATATTTTCAATTCTGAACTTCTAGTGTTTATTATTAAGAGAAAAGAAAAGACAAAACAATTTATCCCATTTTACAGTTGTCACTAAAAGCCACCACCCCTCAGCAACTCCATTGCTTGGACTATTTGCAAGACTTGCATGTGTTTATTTTAAAACTTCCAGAGGATATGTAACTTCAAAGTTCATTGTAGACATGTCACTAAAGCCATTTCCACTTACTGATTGTGCTGAAAAGGCACAAATTGTATTTTGTTTTATAAAATAAGTGGTGGTAGAGATTCCTTAAGGGGAGAAGGGACAAGATTGTTGTTCTTTACTTCAGGATCTGATGCTAATTGTCAGGGCAAGAGACAAAAATAAATGGGCTTCAGTGTTGATTGACCACAAAATATGCTAGGTGGATTGTGGGGAAAGGAGAAAATGCATGTGGTGAAAATGGAATTTCAGATGTAAGTTAAAGGGGGAAAAGAAGCTGATATAAAGCCAGTTACCAAAAAGCTAAAACAAAGAATTTTTTTTTCTTTTCCATATGGTGTGTGGGTAGCAGCTGTTTTATAGATTCACTTTGCTTTTTATTATGACTATAAAAAAATAAAAATTTGAAAAACTAAACAGTTTTTAAAAAAAGATGCCAACTCTATCTGTTCCCTTTTTTTTCTGAAATTCTGTGGACTCTGATTTAAATCAAATGGTTTCCATGTTGTTAACATTAGATTCCCTTCTTGAGTTCACTTTCACAGATTGTGAAACTTATTTTTTCAAAGATCAGCAAATCAAAAAAAATTAATGAAATAATATTTCTGTTGCTTAACTTGTTCCTTCCTTGGGTTCTTTTCCAAGGCAACTCTGTAGAGTTCTCTTGGAAAACCATGAATTACTCAGTTAACTGTGCTTTTGTTTCATTTGCTTCTAGATGCATGTCTTCATAGAGAAAATTCTACAATTTGAACTACTATTTAAATATTTTTCTATCAAAATTTTACATTTAAAATATTAGAAAGTTTGCATGATAGTATTGTTTTACCATAAAATGAACCAAAAAAGTATATATGATAAATTTTTTCATATTCAGAAGTATTCCCCATTTTTTCACTTTTCTACATAGATGGGAATTCACTTCACCACCTTTAAAAAGGGGCTTTTCCATCACTGATCCCGACCATTCATAAACTATCCAAAAGTCCATCTAGAGTTTCATTCTCTTATATTATGCACATTTAGACTCCTAGAGCATCCCTACCAAAATAAATACATAACAAATATAGATAATATTTAATTCTATTTTTAAAATGCTTAATTTGTCTGGGAAAATCTCACTTGAGAATCATTAAATTGTAATAAATTCTTCTTCTTGAAAGCATCTGATATTTCATTTATGACACAGAAATACTAATTCAATGAACATTGACAGATATAGACCTAGACTAGCTCAATGTACTAGGAAACAAATTTTACAAAATTCTAGAGCACAGTAACAAAAAGGAAGCATAAAAATATATACTTAGCAATATAAGAATAATTATTGTCAATTTCTAAATAATTGAGACTATTTTCTAAAAGGCAAGGTTTTTTTTAATATACAGACAGGAAAGTGCACAAATCATAAATGTATTGCTCAATGAATTACTGCAAAATAAATCCACTTTTTAAATACAATTCATGAAGCAGAACATTACTAAAACTGAAACATACTTTGTGTCTCAGATAGTTATTATCCTTATTCTCAGCTCAAACAAAAACACACACACACACACAAAAAAAAAAAAAAAAAAAAAAACCCCTGTAACTTCTAATAACATTGATTGGTTTTGCTAGTTTGGGGAATTATATGGAGTTTTTAAAAATTTTTAAATTTGTCTGTTGTTACATGCAGCTGTAGTTTATACTGTCTGCTAAATTACACTGCATGAGTATCCCACAATTTATCATCCTACCATTGATGTACATTGAGGATGTTTCTAATTTTGGTCTGTCATGAATAGCACTGACTACATAAAACAATTTCAGGAAAGTTTATCCACTTAACAATTTTAATTTCCTAATGCATGATCATGATAAAACTTTGTTTGTCAAGTATTCTTTGATGTTTGTCAATATAAGTTTTATGACTCTTAGATTTATCTGTTATTTTTGGTACTATTATAGCTTTTTTTTAAATTTAGATTTCCTTAACTTTTCATTAAAAATATTTTAAATATGCAAAATATGCACAATAGCACAATGAATTTTTATGTACTCGGCACTCACCTTCAGCAAATATGAACTAATGAATAATCTATTTTATGCATAATTCTGCTTAATCCTCCTGTACTATTTCGAAGCAAATCTCAACCACATTGTTTCACCAAACATAATTCAATTTAAACCATTTCTAAAATATAAACTTTAAAAATTGTCACCTTCCTGCTTCCTGAGAAAACAGGTTGAAGAAAACACTCACTTTTTAAAGCAGGAAATTCAAAAATCATACCTAATATGACTCTGTCTTTAAGGAGTCTAAGTCTCTGTCTACATTATTTACCAGGTGCCCCAGTATTTCTCCCTGGGCAAGTATAATTATCACTCTGCCAAGGATTTAAACAGGGTTTAAACTCACATTTGGGGTCTTATTTCTGCAGTTCTCTCCCTTCTTGGATATCACTCTTAGTCTCCAGCTGCTCTTTTTGCGCTAAGCTTCCTTTGCTGCTCCAGCTGATAAGGATGCAGACTTTCTCTACCATAACCAGAGGGCTTGGAGGAGTCCTCAAACCAAAAAGCCACAAAGTCACACTTCTTGCCTGTTGCACTTCAGCATTTCAGTAGTACACTCCACCCAAGTTTCTATCTGCTTGTGGACGTTTGAGATTTTTTTTTAATTTTTTTAGTTGTTAATGAATTTTTATTTTATTCACTTATTATTTATATGTGGTGCTGAGGCTTGAACCCAGTGCCTCACGCATGCTAGGCAAGCTCTTTACCACTGAGCTACAGCCCCAGCGCACGTTTGAGATTTTATAGTTCTCATCTGGGACAGAGTTTGTAGGACCACTCTGCTCATCCAGATTTCTCTCATTATCTTAATACCTCTGAGATCTGTGGTATTACTTTATTTGTTTCAAGAATTTAACCTTCCTTCTCCCCTCCCCAATGCTCTTTCCCTCCCGCCCCACCCTGCCTTTGATCAAAAGACATTTACAAAATTTTGAGTCTTTGCAAAGAATTAACTTTGGCTTTATTCATTTTCTTTGTGTTTGCTTTTCCAATTCATTAAGTAGTGCTCCTGTCATTATTATACCCTTCTTTTTACTTTATTTGGTTTAAAATGTACTGTTCTTTTTCAAACATTATAAGATGAATATATCAGATTTTCTATTTTTATTCTTTTCTAATATAATTAAGTCTATACATCTCCAAAATTCTTCATTCTGAGCATCTTACAGAGAATATGTTGCATAATACAATTAAACACAATTTTTGAGATCAATATTTTATATCTGAGTATTCAATTTCAGATCA